>JASPKZ010001970.1:1200000-1467500 GCA_030220185.1 Diploptera punctata | reverse complement strand
TTATACTATTACCAAATATTATATATATATATATATATATATATTCCAATGGCAAATTTAATGTGTTTATCTAAAATTAAGTATAAAATATTTTATAAAAATTGGTGCAGAAATACATTAAACATAAGCTCGATTTTGAAAATGCTTGCTATTGCGCATTACAGGGACTCTAGTCATACCAACTTCTCTAGAAAAATAGATTCTTAATTTAAAGAAGGAGAAAATATTGCGAATAATTTCTTAGAAAAATGTTTTGGACCAAAGAGAGACGAACAGATAGGTGAATGGAGAAGACTATGTAACAGTGAGCTACATGACCTTTATGGGAAGTCAGATGCAATAAGAATCGTTATGTCTCATAGACTGCGATGGGCAGAGCATATAGCATGATTTGTAAATTAAAGAGGGGCTTGGAAACTCCTTGTTAGAAAACCAAAGAGAAGGCGCCTAGTAGATAGGCTAAGAATGGGGTTATAGAATAACATTAACCATGATTTGAGGGAAGTAAAATATACAGGAGTCGATTACAGATCATTAACTCAGGATAGGGGTTTATGGGGTGCTTGAGTCCGCTTGGCTATGAATGGGTTCGATAGTGCCAGTGAATGAGTGATACACAAGTCAATGTAACGATTATTCAATAAGGTCAGAACATACTGTAGTTATGTAGCAAAAAAGTTTCAACAAGAAAAAGAATACCACTCTGTGGGAAGATATGATCACGACTAATATAATGAAACTTTTTACATTATTAAATTTAATTTGTACCCAGTTTCAAGAATATTAAATAAATATTAGATATTTTAGCTTTAATAAAAATATTTATTGAATCTCTAAAATTACTCTATTGAAAAATTATATTTGAGTTATCCTCTAGTATTGAGTTATATATAATGAATGAATTAATTATAATTATATAATTAATTATAACATCGAAATAAAGAATCGTCACTGCTTTCAAGTAAATAATTATATTTAATTTGCTTACTTGTTATAGTAGCCACTAGAGGGCAGTGAGTCCGAGTTTCCGGTACCTCTCATGATACAGAATATATATAAAGGAAAAATAAATGTTTGTGCTAGGATGCCTGGATTGCGATAATGGTAGCGCAATGATGCATCAATACAGAGCTCCGGGTTTAAAACCCTGTCGACGTGTTTATTTTTCTTTTCATGCCATAAATATACGAAGAGAGAGAGAGAGAGAGAGAGAGAGAGAGAGAGAGAGAGAGAGAGAGAGAGAGAGAAGAACATAAGTTTAAATCAATGTACAGTTGGTATTGAATAAAACTTTTCTATCACAGGATTATAAATAAGTTCAAAATATTGATTGTTACCAAAATCGAAGTGTAAATACAAGATTAAACTCTTTACTGATCAATTTTTCACAGTTATTGGAACACTGAGTACTAGTGTGACCTACATATGCTTGAATGCCTTCATTAAACCTAGGTAGCATGTTTCGAACGCCTCCTAATACAAGTATGTGGGATTCTTCAGTGGGTGTATATGCACTATTTGCATTTCTTTGACACATCATGATGCTCACAAACAAGTACTTTTTTTCTATGTTACTCTACAGATGCTTAATTGGATTAAGGTCAGAACAATATGCAGGCCAATATCTATCGCCAGAATTTGACATTTTGTGCCCATATGAAATCGAGCATTATTTTATCTTAGAATAGGAGTAAATTAGTATTCATACCGAAAGCAAATGGTGTGACACGTTCAAGAATAATTTGATTTATGTAAACATTAGTATTCATGCGCTGTGTGGCTAAGGCTAAGCCCTGTCCGAGACTCTATCTGTAGTAGATATCTACTCAAGTTAATAACAATGTAATGCCAAAAATGTTTGTTTGTTCGTTCGTACTTTATTCGCGGTCATACCGTTGATCCGATTGTGAAGGGGCTTTTTGCAAAGTATTCAGGAGATTCCCGGGATGAACATAGACTATAAGAGAGTTGTGATACTCAACTCTTACATCCTTAAAAAATTGCCCTTTGTAGTGGAAAACGTGAAAAAAGTAACTCTTTAGACGCTTAAATGGCTTACGCTGCCTACACCATAATAAATACACAACATTAATGTACACAGAATTGAATATCTCAAAAAGCTCTACAAAAACGTCCGCAACAGTATATGTTTATCTCTTACGGACAACTCACAATAACCATTTTTGTATTTGATTGATGCAAAGAAGATCGAGACAAGTACGTAGATTCCTGTGCAAGCATAGCAGCACGTGGCGGGTATTGTTTTACGGATAATTCACAATAACGAATTTTGTCTTTTAGCTCATTTATGCCAAGCAGATCAAGATAAGTAGATTTCCGGGCAACACCGGGCAATCAGCACTGGGTATCTAAGAAATATAAATTTATAATTATTTTTCCTTCTACTTATTAATTGATTTTATTAAACACAATGTGTACATTTAGAGTTTTCACCAGTCTTTTGTAATTTTGGTGAGAGGCTGAGTTCTGCTTTGGCATTTCATTAGGTGGTACCTGGAGCATAGCTCGTCGCAAAGCTTGCATCTGCAGTCCTCCTTCGGGTCGTGGTATGACGGATTCTGACATATTTTCCAGTGGAAACCATGCGCGGCGAAGCGTGTGTATAGGTGGCGAAGTTGGAAGTTCGGTCCTTTCCACACATCGGTTTTCATAGTTTCTGTGTCCATTATTTCCATCGGTATTGCATTGGCTTTGTTTTGTCTCTCTTTGATGGCGTCTTTATATGCCTGGGTTTCTGGTAGATTGAAGCGAAGCTTGATGTCCTCAATGAAGTAGGATTCATGTGCTATTCTGTAGGCGTAGCTGTTTCTTGCGTACTTCTACTTATTCAACTAAACATAAAAGTACATTCATTTTTATTTATTTAGGAGTAGTAGTGCACGCCGGGTATTAGCTAGTACTTCAATATTTTCTTGGTATTATGATTTAGAAACAGGTTCCTTTATTTTTAGCAGTGTATATATATATATATATATGGGAAATCTTACATTTTCTCCACGCAAAATTTTCTCCACTCATGTTACCCACTACGTTCCATTTCATTCCATCTGCATTTGTGATGGTTTGATACCCGTAGTCTGCCGGCTTCCTAGTATATCCCACTATCCCAGACCTTTAATATTAGGACCTTCATCTCGTGTCATCACTTCGACTTGGTATAACGACAGACACAAGTATATATATATATATATATATATATATCCATCCAACCATAGTAATTCTGCCCGAGGGCAGGTCTTTCACCGCAATCATAGCATTTTCTTGCTATTCTTTGCAACTTTACTAGAGAATTATAGGTGTGGTAGCTTCCCGTTGCTTTCCACACCGGTGAAGGATGATGATGATAATGATAAAGATCATGATGATCGCTGGATGATTTTCGGGGACCGTTACGCCCTAAGATTCCTGATATTTGTCTTACAGGTGAGGAAAAAACGCGAAAGAAACCTCACCCAGGAGCCTGTCCCGTCCGAGAATCGAACCCGCTGCGTGACAAGGCAGCACGTTACCTCGAGACCACAGCGGTGGACTTATGTATATATATACATTTTTTTGTCCAATACCAGAAGGTTGTGTTTTATGACATTTCTGGCTTTCTGCCCTTACATTGGCGGAATTGTAAACCATTTCTTATGTGTGGCCCTGGAAGGAGGATTTATATTACCCCGAAGATATGATAGGTGATAAATGATAATGACGCGCCAGGGAAGTCCTTGACCTTAACATAACCTGAAATCCAGACCATGGGCAATCATAGGAATAATTCCCTTTAAGGAAAAATTCCTATTGTCTGACCGGGAATCGAACCCGGGACTTTATGAACTGTAGTAAAAAATGTTGACCATTAGCTCATAAGGCTGGTATACAAGTATGTGTGTGTATGTTTATATATTACATAAGAAATAACGCCTAAACCGGGATTTGAACTCAAGACCTCTAATTTTAAACGTTAGTGAGATACCATCTTCTCCATTTAGCCTCACATTTACTTTTCTTTCCTTGTACACAAATATATATATATATATATATATATATATATATGCCCTCTGCTGTGGTCTCGAGGCGCAGTGGAACATTAAAAAGAATGAAAAAGATCTGAAAAGTAATGATACTGTAAGTTAAAATAAATTTGATTGCGTGTTGGATATTTCTGAGGCTCTATAAATTATGTTAATTTTAATCACGATAACTTAGCCATATGCTCTTTCTGCCAGCTTACAGTACTTATAAATCATAATCTGACTCGCTGTTCTTTTCTGCAGGAGGCTTCGCCATTATAACTGAAATGTCTGCTATATTTAACTTCTAATTTAGTTCATTTATACACCCTTAAATCTAATAAATATACAAAAAAGTTAATAAACTCTAGGGTGACATTTTATGTTACGTTTCTACCTGCAATGCTTTATCGCTAAAATTTCGGGTCTAAATTTTAAGTCAAAATCATAAACAAATCTTTTCAACTATTTTATTCCCAAAGTATATACGAACAACATAACATTTAAACTAATAATTTTAATTTTCAACACGCTTGGGATAAAATTACAGAGGTCAAAAAAAATCATCTCCAACACATCTTGAATAAACTAGAGTTATCTAGAAAAAATATAATTTTACCATCAAAAGCGTGGGGTGCTCTATATCAATTAATATATTTGATAATAAACAGACATTGGTAAAAGTAAAGTCTCTAAGAAGAAAACGTAAAAACCATAAAAATTATCTTCTTTATAGATAACTCTAGTTTTATTCTGAATGTGTTGGAGATGATTATTTTGTTGACCACTTTAAATTTATCCCAAGCGTGTTAGAGATTAAAATTATTTTAATTGTTTAGTTCGGGTTTCTATTAAAGCTTGTTGTTTTAGTTTTTTAAACTATTATTTACTTTTTTAATTTTTAGTTTGGTTTTCTTATAAAGCGTGTCGTTTTAGTTATTTATACTATTTTTTTTATTTTTAGTTTAATTGATTGTCATAAACCGGAAACCTATGAAAATTTAATTCCTTACCATATAGTTAGTGTCTAGGCATGAATATAATTACATTTTTTAAAGTATTATTATCTAACATTATTATAATATTTTTTAATATTTTAATCTAGATAAAGAATTACAGTTAATAGTATCCTTCTCATATTTTTTAGATAAATTACAATGTGGCAAGTTTACAAAATTGTCATATTTTACAGAATAAGATAAAAATGTAAATATCTGTAATATTCGAAATATTGTAGTATGAGCTAAAAGTAATACTCTTCTAAAAAAATCCTTCGGGCCGGATTTGAAACAACGACCTATTGATTACTGAAATTATATACTACTACAGTCCACCGCTCTACCAACCGAGCTACCAGAGGATATAATATTAATTTCTTGCATAGACGGACTTAAAAGTCGATACGTCCTCAACCTATTATACCAGGTTTTTATTTTTTTATGTTGTGATGACCCTGGCCAGGATCTTAGAAAACATTTATGAAATTATTGTATTGTCATTGGTCCTTTACAAGTATACAAAGTTTCAATTCAAGTATACATATTTTTTAAGTGGGAGAAAATCGTGTTGAAAGATTCCGTTTTATAGATAGACAGATACAGGTCAAGCTAATATGAAGAGGGTAAAAAAAGTATTATAAAATTCCGTTGAAATACAAATCACCAATTTAAAATAACACATTTTGGACTTGTAATATGCCGTTAGTACCATAACACCTTCTGCTAACATTGGGACTGGATTATGAAAGGACCACAACAAGTTTTAAGAAGTATTAATTAAAATGAGGACGACCGAATCTTATAGGGTGTAATTTTAGCATATTCCCATGGAATAAAGGCATTGAGGTTGTTCTCTAACTAACTAACTAACTCACTGGCACTATCGAACTGGTAAGTTCATGGCCGCGCGGATATAAGCTCTCCATACATCCCTATACTGAGCTAATATTTTCCAATTATTCCCTGTATAATCTACGTCCCTCAAATCATAGTTAATGTTATTCTCCCACCTCATTCTTCGTCTACCAACTGGGCGTTTTCCCTCTGGTTTTCCTACAAAAAGCTTCCATGCACGTGTTTCATTCCCCATTCGTGCCACATGTCCTGCCCATCACAGTCTACGAGACTTGACTATTCTTATTATATCTGGCTTCCTATAAAGACCATAGTTCACTGTTTTGTATAGTCTTCTCCTTTCACCTGTTTGTTCATCTCTCTTTGGTCCAAAAAGTTTCCTAAGAACTGAGATTGTGCTAACGAAAACAATTTTGAAAAATTGTTACAGATCTTCATTGATACTATCTAGTAAACACCGTAGTATATCATATTACAGATTTTCGCGATATAAGTATGAATAAGAAAGATTTCTTGAATCATTCCTTGATAATAGCATGTGGGAACATGTCGAAACGTCGGTAGGCTAACCTTGAATCGAATCCATTACGCGAAAAATCCAAGAAACCTTCTTGAATTATATGTATATACACGTTACGGCTCTAGCGGTTACAATTTTTGTTTCAACGAAACCAAACTTCGTACATAGAAATTAATTAAACAAAGTAAGGTAAAGTTCGTTAACTAGCAATATCGAACCATTAGGTGTAGTAGTCACCGGAAACCAAAATTTAAAAATATCTCTAACATCGCAATTTTGAATTTTTCACGAAACAAAATTACTCAGTATAAGCTATTAAAATAAATCCATAAAGATATTATCTAAAAATCAGCAAAATCCGACCATTAGAAGTGAGGGAACAATTAAAATTTCATTTAGGTAGTAGCCATGTTTAGTTCGTTGGAATGTATAAACTTACCATACAATTTAACCAATTTATGTCCAAAACATTTTTGCTTTTATTCTTTTTTCATATTTATATAAAAGTATAGTGGATAAATAAGAATGAATATATCAAACTTTTTTTAAAGAAGCCTACACTACTTCGAAAATGAATATTGCGAAATCGCAACACTGGCCAGGTATGTATTATTTTTACCAGTGAATTAAATGAAAACTAAAATGCAGTTAACATTAATGATTAACTTTTACAGATATATCATCATAAACGTAAAGAATGTACATCAAGAATGCCATATATTAAGGTATTTCAAAAACTTGGAATAATATTTTACTCAATGTAGAGAGAAATAACCTTTTATAACAACAAATAATCAAATCTAATACATAAAAATTAATGTTTGCTTGTTTGTTTGTTTGTTCGTACTTTATGCGCGGCCATACCGTTGATGCGATTGTGATGGGGCTTTTTGCAAAATGTTCAGGAGATTTCCGGGATGAATATAAGCTATAACAGAGTTGTGATACTCAACTCCTACATACTTAAAAATCGCCCTTTATAGTGGAAAACGTGAAAAAAGTAGCTCTTTGGATATTTAAATGGTTTACGCTGCCTAAATCGTAACAAATATACAAAATTAATGTACACGAAATTGAATATCTCAAAAAGCTCTACAAAAAAGTCCGTGTCAGCATTTGTTTATCTCTTACGGATAACTCACAATAACCATTTGTCTTTCATTGATGCAAGAAGATTGAGACAAGTAGTAGTAGTAGGACTTTATTAGACAAAAAGTAAGATATTTACAATATTATTTCAAATATGGGTCGCACGGGCAGTAAGCCGTACGTGCTATTGACAGTCCGTTACAATAAAGTAATAATTGGTACTAGTGTAAAGAAAAATAAACAAAAACAGCAATAACATTACAATTACATAAAGAAAACACAATAAAAATATTACCATTAAATAATAACACAATAGCATTATACACTAAAAACATTAACATTACAATTACATAAAGAAAACACAATAATATTACAATTAAGTAATAACACAATAGCAATAACATTACAATTACATAAAGAAAACACAATAATAATATTACAATTAAATAATAACACAATAGCATTATACACTAAAAACATTAACCCTTACAATTACATAAAGAAAACACAATAATATTACAATTAAGTAACACAATAGCATTATACACTAAAAACATTAACATTACAATTACATAAAGAAAACACAATAATATTACAATTAAGTAATAACACAATAGCAATAACATTACAATTACATAAAGAAAACACAATAATAATATTACAATTAAATAATAACACAATAGCATTATACACTAAAACATTAACCCTTACAATTACATAAAGAAAACACAATAATATTACAAATAAGTAATAACACAATAGCATTATACACTAAAAAACATTAACATTACAATTACATAAAGAAAACACATTAATATTACAATTAAATAATAACACAACAGCATTATACACTAATTAATTTATATATAATTGTTAATAATTAATGGTATTGCATTTTGATAACATATATTTATTCATGAATGAGTGTTGTCCTTATTTTTCGCGTTTTGTCCAGAAATTTACCGAGGTTTATCCAATTTTCTGGATTTACCAATAACTCGTAGCATGCCAATCTTTCCCGATTTGAATTTAGAAATCTTTCCGAGACAAGTATGTAGTTAGATTCCTGTGCAAGCATGGCGGGTATTTTTTTTACGGATAACTCACAATAAGGGATTTTGTCTTTTAGCTTATTTATGCCAAAAATATCGAGATAAGTATATTCCCGGGCAACATCGGGTAATCAGCACGGGAATCTTAAAATAATTACGATTTACATTTATAACTATTTTTCATTTTACTTATTCTTTTTATTTATTCATTTTTCTTATTCAACTAATCATAAGAAGTACATCAAGTTTCGTCTTTCAGCTCATTTATGCCAATAAGATCGGGATGAGTAGATTCCCGGACAACGCCCGGGTAAACAGCACGGGATATCTAAAAATAATTACGATAAAAAGTTTTCCTTATAATTATTTAACTAAACATAAAACATATTAATTTTCGTATTCAGGTCATTTATGTCAAGAAGATCGGGATAAGTAGATTCCCGGGCAACGACGGGTAATCAGCACGGAGTATCTAAAAAATATAAATTTATAATTATTTTTCCTTCCACTTATTCAACTAAACATAAAAGCACATTAATTTTCATTTATTTAGGCGAAGCAGCACACGCCGGGTATTACCTAGATACATATAAAATAACTATAATTGTGAATTAAAAAACCTTACCTGTACTTGAAATGGTTATAGAGACTTGTTTTATGACTATGAGTTTGATTACCAGCCGAAAATCTCATCATTTTCTAACGGAGATGAAATGCAGCAAGACATTAATTTTATTGAGATATTTTATATTTTACTCAATGATTGTTTGTTGTTGGCTTGTAGACAACAAAGTCATATTGTGCACGTAACTTAAGTAACAGGAGGTGGATACTGTTGTCGAATCTTAGGTTTGTCGATACTAAGGAAGATGTTGATGTTTTGACTGGTCCTATTCTGGATCTTGGTGTTCCATAACTATTAAGACATGTCGAAGAAATTTTTCATAAGTAATGCCACGAGTGATTTCCAAATTATCGATAAATTCACGACTCACGATGTGAGGAGTGAATTTATCTAGAGAATTTGGAAATCAAGAGTGGCATTTGTTAGAACTATTTAACGAATAAAATTAAGCTGTTTACTCACAAATCATTATTTAAATATAGTTATTTTAAAATATTTATATATTTAATGTAAACGGCGACGTTGGAAAACAAACGAGAAACAGTTGGTACGCTTCATTTGCTTCTTTTATTCGTCACTGCAACTAGATCGTATTATTTACTGCCAAAGGAATGCAATATTGTAAGAATGCACTCTAGTGGAGAAAAAATGAAACACATCAAACTGTATATTAATTCATTTCTGATGTCCTATGATGTAAATATGACAATTATATTTTTCTGGGAAAAAATTAATTAAGAAAGTGCAAACAGTGGTTTCTTTTTCTGGTGGTATGATCAATTGCTACAAATGTTCTTATATTAACTCCCGCATGCGGTATGTGTTGACATTCATGCACTATATATACAATCTGGTAGCCGTATTTCTTAGTGAGTCAGTCACTGCAAAATAATGCTATGACCTATTCAGAATGTTAAAAAGGAGGTGCTTTCTTTATTATGATAAACTTTAGTTGGTAAATTGTAGGCGAAACACGACTGTGATTGGTTGTAAATCAAAAAATCATTGTAACGTGATTGGTCATTGACTCCCATTTGGGGCATGAGTTAAATAGTCACAAAAATTTCATGAGGTGATCAGTATTTTTCTTGCTACTTCTTGTGCTTGACACTTTATATAGAAGCCACTCATTTTGGACAGCAACATCAAGTCCACAGAGAAAAATCAGCCACCACCTATCTTGACCGAATATTTATCCTTTATATATTTATACTCGTATTTTAGGTGGCTCCGTGGCGCAAGCGGTCAGGCGCTCGCCTCTCAACTCTGGGGTCCCGAGATCGCGTTTCGGTCACTCCATGTGGGTTTCGTAGTGGACGAAACGAAGCTTGGGCAAGTTTAACTCAGGGATTTCTCCCGTTTACCCCTGCCACAATTTCGTTCCACATTTCTCCATACTCATCTCATTCATTTCGTTTCATTTCATTCATATGCCCCGTGATGATACGGCAGGCATGGTCGGCCGGCAACCTTGTCATTCACAGACCTCTACATTAGGGAGTTTCATCTCATCTCATCCCTCGACCCGACCCTGAGTTGGACACGAGTTGAGGATATTTATTTTGATCCATATATCCTTTTCACGCATTTTTGCATTTTGTAGCACAGTGTAGCAAGGGTATACATATTTTATTGGCGTTCTTTATTACTTCATATTGTCTTCTGTAAATGACAGCTTCAACAAACATGGCCAATGTTTTTAATCCCGGTATTTGTGATTTTTCTTCCTGAAAACTATGATAGTAGGCCTACTAATTAATTAAATTAACTCACTAAGCATTATCGAACCCGTTAGTTGATATCCATATACCCCTATCCTGAGCTAATGTTTTCCAATCATAGCCTGTATAATATACTTCCTTCAGATGATGGTAAATATTATTTTCCACCTCATTCTTGGCGGGGTCCCTCTGGTTTTCCTACCAAGTAGCTTCCATGCCCCTCTTCCATGCCACTTGTCCTGTCTATCGCAATCTACGTGAATAAACTCTTCTCATTATATCGACTACGCTCTCTTATATTTATTTTCCTGCGCATTTTGACTGGTCATTTCCTTGAATACTTCTCTTCATTCTGTAGTTCATAACTTCACTTAGCGCGATAAAACACTGGACACTGCACTGCTACGAAAATCCACTGTTTTCATTTTGCTTCTCTCGCTCAAATCTTTTTACGTCTTCGTTTGCATTCCAGTTCGACTCACTTCCTTAAGAATTGTGAATATCTAACAAAAAAATACTGTATTTTATGATGCTTTATCTGGAGTTAAGGGGGGGCAATAGGTGAAATTTCTATTTCTACATTTTTTGAGCTAGAGACTTGATGTTTTGTACAAACATTCAGTGCCTCATACATAATGATCTGTGTAAGTTTCATTCTTGTGAGACATTTATTTTATGAGTTATTAAATATTATATTTTAAAAATTGCATATATTGTAATTAAATGGGTTCCACAATGTTTTAGTAAAATGTTAGATTTTTTACAAAACCCCTCAAATATTTAGAAAAATATCACGCATTAGAATTCTTATAATGTGAATACAAAGGGAGAAAAAATAATCTTGTACCACATGCGTGAAATTACAAAAAAAAAATAATAATTGCATGTATTTTATTTTTTATTTCATAAAATTCTACTTCAATCATGAAACCCAAGCACTACTTTATTACTCATTGTCTTTAGGACATGCAGTAAACATTTGAACCTTCTAGTATAAAATTTGTGAATTCTATTTAATTTTGAATGTACAAAAATACAGTGAAAATAAAAGTGTGGAAGAAACAAGTTTAAAGATTTGCATGCAGTTTACAAAGAATATGTAACATACAGGCCTGATCAGCACTTTAGGGCACTTAGAAGTGTCATAGGCCTCTGAAACGTTGCCAACATATACACTGGAGTACAGGCTATTTTTAGTGCAAAAAATGCTAATTTCTATCTCAAATGGTCAATTTTTCACCCATCACCCCCCTTAAAACAGTTACCAAGAGGATAAAAGTAAATAAAATATATGCTATGGTGATGTTGCAGAAGATTTTCGGGCTTTAGGCCGTGGTCGTGAGGCTTGTAGTTCCCCGACGTTTCGCCAGAGACTGCGTCTGGCATCCTCAAGGGTTGTCTTGAGACTGAGGATGCGAAGCCTAGCGAAACGTCGGGGAATACAAGCCACACGACCACGGCCTACAGCCCGAAAATCTTCTGCAAGATGATAATTAAATTATATTAAAACTTACCTGGTTTATCATAATGCATAACTTTTCACTTAAAATGGAATTTATAATAACTAATAATCACTGTAGAACGTAAGCTTGTACAAAGCCTGTGCGAGAAAAGATCGTGGAGTTGAAGAGACGATGGACTGGTCGTACGGACTCAAGGTTACACTGACTGGTGAGAATTTGGTATCGTGTTATCGCCTGATTATACTCAACTCTCTCTGTTTTTTGTCTTGAATACGTTTCGCAAAATCAGTCTGTCGGGCGCATAAATCGGTCAAATGTCACACCGATATATCTGTTCTTCTCTCTTTTTGGTTAAAATATTTTCCCAATAACTTTATTCTTAAACAATCGTAATAATTTCTTCTCCCTTAAAGTAAGAGTCCACGTTTCGCATCCGTATAACTGGAAGAATAACTGTTTTATACGTTTTCAATTTACCGTTTTTGAGAGAAGTTTGGGTGACAAGATTCCCTGTAGCATGCACTTCCTGTATTGATCCTATTTTTAATTATTTTCTGCACCTCATTCCTGTTTATAATTACTATCCCCATGCATTTTAATTCAGCCACGTTTTCACAATTTTCCTAATTTATCATTAACTGCTCATTTACATTATACAATACATTTGTAGGTGTATTTATATGTTTAATTTCATTGGCATACTACTCATCCCAATCTCTTAATGTTACTCAATAAAATGTGTATATATTGGATCTTGATAAATCCTCGCTACCGCCTGATAATACTATATCATCATGTAAACCAAAAGCTAGTTCAAACAATTGAATTGTAAGTCTTCTTTATCCAAGAAATATTGGTTGGCATGTTCCAGTAAAAAAATGAATGGTAGAGGAGATAGTGCATCTCCTTGCTTTAACATTTGTAAATACCTAATTACCTACCCACTACCTAGTACTCTTTGTGTCATGTAGACACATTCGAATATATCTAACTTTTTAGGGATTCCGATTTCCACAGGCATATTATACATTTTCTCCTGTTAATTATTGAATTTATACATTTTTTAAAACTCTACATACAGTTGATTTACAATGCTCCTATATTCCCATTTCTTTTCTAAAATCTGTCTTATACTAAAAAAGCTGGCCTATTGTAGACCCAATTACTTCTAAGCCACATTCATGATTACCTATTACGTCATTGATGTTAATATTAAGTCTGGATAATTATACGTTTTGTTAGAATTTTGTACGAAATTAAAGTAATGTAGTTGTTGTAATAGTTTTATTTTCTTTCTTATAGATTGGTAAGACAATCAATCTTTTCCATTCATTCCAAAGAGATTATTTTTTTTGAAATCATAAGTACCTTATCAATCAGTTTTTCTCATCTCCCTGATTTTATTAGTTCTTCTCGAATCTAATCTGGACCTATGTTTTATAGATCTTTAATTTTTCTCTCGCTATTTCAACCTTTAATGTGCTTCGTTCTGTAACTAATAATTCTGCTGTCTGTAAACCATTCTATGCAGTATCATGGTCTGCATGTAAATTTAATAGATGATTAAAGTATTTTTTCCATCTATTTATTATAGTTTTGGAATCTGCAATAATTTCCCGATTTTCATTCCTGATTACATTTGTTGTAGCTTGAAATCTTTTCGTTTCTATGCTAATTTCCTGATATAATTCTCTGATATCCCCATGGTTTTATTCATTTCGAGAATATAAACCATCGCTCTCAAATATCCCTTTCTTTTTGCTATTTAGAAAACCTAGTGGTTTCTCATCAGATGGTACCCATTTCTTTCTAAATTATCTGCATTTGGCTCGTGTAACGAATTCACGTTTGCTAGCTTTCTTT
Organism: Diploptera punctata; assembly: GCA_030220185.1. Lineage (NCBI taxonomy): Eukaryota > Metazoa > Arthropoda > Insecta > Blattodea > Blaberidae > Diploptera > Diploptera punctata. Next base: position 1,453,295 of record JASPKZ010001970.1, on the reverse strand, counting down.
TTTTTTTTTTTTTACAATATCGGCACTTTTCTAAACCGTTAATTTATATTTATTAAATATAGACTATTTTATCTCGAGGTACATGTTAATAACGGTAAATAAAAGTTTTAAATGAATATGTTGTCATAGCTAACAAATCGTACCGGTATCACAAAAGTTTGATTTAATGTAATGTTTTTGCGCTTTGCAAAAATATATATATATATATATATATATATATACCTTAATTTCATTTAAATTTCTGGAACTTAGAAGTAATAATTTAAAAAAAAATATGACTACATAATTTTAAAACCTTTCATTTCGAGAATATAAACCATCGCTCTCAAATATCCCTTTCTTTTTGCTATTTAGAAAACCTAGTGGTTTTTTCTCATCAGATGGTACCCATTTCTTTCTAAATTATCTGCATTTGGCTCGTGTAACGAATTCACGTTTGCTAGCTTTCTTTTTTTTTTTTTTTTTACAATATCGGCACTTTTCTAAACCGTTAATTTATATTTATTAAATAGAGACTATTTTATCTCGAGATACACGTTAATAACGGTACATAAAAGTTTTAAATGAATATGTTGTCACAGCTAACAAATCGTACCGGTATCACAAAAGTTTGATTTCATGTAATGTTTTTGCGCTTTGCAAATATATATATACCTTAATTTCATTTAAATTTCTGGAACTTACAAGTAATAATTTTAAAAAAATATGACTACATAATTTGAAAACCTTTCTGGTGATTTTGTATTGTCAAGTAATTTGTTACAGACACTTTCAAAGCAGTAATACCTGTTTTTGTTATAACGTTGCTATTAAGAACCAATCATTTACATGTTTCGGCAAAGAAAGAGGGAATGGTTCATCTTGCTCACACTATGAGATTACTAACCTCAACTTTTTAAAGAAGATATATATATATATATATATATATATATATATATATATTATAATATGAAGTCAAATGTAGGGCAGGTTGATTTTGTAGCAATGATATGTATTCGTCTGACACATCTTTACATCCCTGAGTGGAAGGTCCTGAATACTGTTCCGCGGGAAGATTTTATACTCTGGTTTATGTAAATTTTTGACCACACAAGGATACAGAGGGACTCCCGGATGAGTGATTAGCTCAATGCCAGGGCCACCTCAGAGACAACACAATATTTTAAGACAAGACACACTCATGCAATCATACTAAACAACCGAACATGATAAGATGATTGTGACGACTAGATGTTTTTGCAAGAACTATTTGTATTTCAAATTTTCCCAAAAACATTTTTTTTACAGATGAGGAAAATACCTAAAAAATATCAACGGGGAAATCTGTCCCTACTGGGATCGAACAGAGCAGCTTGAATAAGTGGTACTAGATCTATGTTTGGGAAAAATTGAATTTTTATCAAATTATAACCGTGTGATTGACGTGTAAATATCCAACGAGGCTATTTGAAAATATATCCACTTTTTTCTATATGTAGCGACACTTTCAATATTTTCACGCACTGATCATTCACCGTGCAATAAATTAATAAAAAATAATTTATTGTAAGTACTTTTCAAAAGGACAGGTTTCAGGCTCACAATATAACATCATGGCATTGCGTTGTCGTTAATCTTCACTTTTATATAATATTTATTATAACGGTAGACCAATATAAAAACGATTTCATCCATTATTATATTCTGTCATTGCTTGATTAATCCTTCTATACTGTGCACGATCTACCCTTCTCATTTTTGCTACGTATAATTCATTACTTTAATTTTGGATTGTAGCTTTTTCTACATTGTATGGCTTATGAATCGTGATCGAATCCCTCAAGTATATCGGCGTTTATTTTCTTAGACTGGAACTTTAAGATTCGCAATAACATGCACATACATATATTTAAAAAAATCCACATAAAATCAGAACCGTTAAAGTTAAATACAAAATTTAGCAAGAAACATTGTTTTAATCATATTTGAAGAGAAAAATTATACGCTCAGACCGGGACTTGAACCCGGGACCCTTGGTTCTCTAGACCAAGTGCTCTACCAACTGAGCTACCTGAGCAAGTACCGATCTAAACGCAAATCTTTCTCTATATACATTGTAATTCCCATCCACCAAATGCTGTGAAGCCATGCTTCTATCTTGCAAATGGCGGCTCCTTTATTAAGAAGACATATTTGGGAATTATATATTACAGCCAGTACGGCTTTTTCCAAGTTTTTATTATTGATTTCGTACATCTCAATGATGGATAAATCATATTTGAAGAGAAAAATTATACGCTCAGACCGGGACTTGAACCCGGGACCCTTGGTTCTCTAGACCAAGTGCTCTACCAACTGAGCTACCTGAGCAAGTACCGATCTAAACGCAAATCTTTCTCTATATACATTGTAATTCCCATCCACCAAATGCTGTGAAGCCATGCTTCTATCTTGCAAATGGCGGCTCCTTTATTAAGAAGACATATTTGGGAATTATATATTACAGCCAGTACGGCTTTTTCCAAGTTTTTATTATTGATTTCGTACATCTCAATGATGGATAAATCATATTTGAAGAGAAAAATTATACGCTCAGACCGGGACTTGAACCCGGGACCCTTGGTTCTCTAGACCAAGTGCTCTACCAACTGAGCTACCTGAGCAAGTACCGATCTAAACGCAAATCTTTCTCTATATACATTGTAATTCCCATCCACCAAATGCTGTGAAGCCATGCTTCTATCTTGCAAATGGCGGCTCCTTTATTAAGAAGACATATTTGGGAATTATATATTACAGCCAGTACGGCTTTTTCCAAGTTTTTATTATTGATTTCGTACATCTCAATGATGGATAAATCATATTTGAAGAGAAAAATTATACGCTCAGACCGGGACTTGAACCCGGGACCCTTGGTTCTCTAGACCAAGTGCTCTACCAACTGAGCTACCTGAGCAAGTACCGATCTAAACGCAAATCTTTCTCTATATACATTGTAATTCCCATCCACCAAATGCTGTGAAGCCATGCTTCTATCTTGCAAATGGCGGCTCCTTTATTAAGAAGACATATTTGGGAATTATATATTACAGCCAGTACGGCTTTTTCCAAGTTTTTATTATTGATTTCGTACATCTCAATGATGGATAAATCATATTTGAAGAGAAAAATTATACGCTCAGACCGGGACTTGAACCCGGGACCCTTGGTTCTCTAGACCAAGTGCTCTACCAACTGAGCTACCTGAGCAAGTACCGATCTAAACGCAAATCTTTCTCTATATACATTGTAATTCCCATCCACCAAATGCTGTGAAGCCATGCTTCTATCTTGCAAATGGCGGCTCCTTTATTAAGAAGACATATTTGGGAATTATATATTACAGCCAGTACGGCTTTTTCAAGTTTTTATTATTGATTTCGTACATCTCAATGATGGATAAATCATATTTGAAGAGAAAAAATTATACGCTCAGACCGGGACTTGAACCCGGGACCCTTGGTTCTCTAGACCAAGTGCTCTACCAACTGAGCTACCTGAGCAAGTACCGATCTAAACGCAAATCTTTCTCTATATACATTGTAATTCCCATCCACCAAATGCTGTGAAGCCATGCTTCTATCTTGCAAATGGCGGCTCCTTTATTAAGAAGACATATTTGGGAATTATATATTACAGCCAGTACGGCTTTTTCCAAGTTTTTATTATTGATTTCGTACATCTCAATGATGGATAAATCATATTTGAAGAGAAAAATTATACGCTCAGACCGGGACTTGAACCCGGGACCCTTGGTTCTCTAGACCAAGTGCTCTACCAACTGAGCTACCTGAGCAAGTACCGATCTAAACGCAAATCTTTCTCTATATACATTGTAATTCCCATCCACCAAATGCTGTGAAGCCATGCTTCTATCTTGCAAATGGCGGCTCCTTTATTAAGAAGACATATTTGGGAATTATATATTACAGCCAGTACGGCTTTTTCCAAGTTTTATTATTGATTTCGTACATCTCAATGATGGATAAATCATATTTGAAGAGAAAAATTATACGCTCAGACCGGGACTTGAACCCGGGACCCTTGGTTCTCTAGACCAAGTGCTCTACCAACTGAGCTACCTGAGCAAGTACCGATCTAAACGCAAATCTTTCTCTATATACATTGTAATTCCCATCCACCAAATGCTGTGAAGCCATGCTTCTATCTTGCAAATGGCGGCTCCTTTATTAAGAAGACATATTTGGGAATTATATATTACAGCCAGTACGGCTTTTTCCAAGTTTTTATTATTGATTTCGTACATCTCAATGATGGATAAATCATATTTGAAGAGAAAAATTATACGCTCAGACCGACGGGACTTGAACCCGGGACCCTTGGTTCTCTAGACCAAGTGCTCTACCAACTGAGCTACCTGAGCAAGTACCGATCTAAACGCAAATCTTTCTCTATATACATTGTAATTCCCATCCACCAAATGCTGTGAAGCCATGCTTCTATCTTGCAAATGGCGGCTCCTTTATTAAGAAGACATATTGGGAATTATATATTACAGCCAGTACGGCTTTTTCCAAGTTTTATTATTGATTTCGTACATCTCAATGATGGATAAATCATATTTAAAGAGAAAAATTATACGCTCAGCCGGGACTTGAACCCGGGACCCTTGGTTCTCTAGACCAAGTGCTCTACCAACTGAGCTACCTGAGCAAGTACCGATCTAAACGCAAATCTTTCTCTATATACATTGTATTCCCATCCACCAAATGCTGTGAAGCCATGCTTCTATCTTGCAAATGGCGGCTCCTTTATTAAGAAGACATATTTGGGAATTATATATTACAGCCAGTACGGCTTTTTCCAAGTTTTTATTATTGATTTCGTACATCTCAATGATGGATAAATCATATTTGAAGAGAAAAATTATACGCTCAGACCGGGACTTGAACCCGGGACCCTTGGTTCTCTAGACCAAGTGCTCTACCAACTGAGCTACCTGAGCAAGTACCGATCTAAACGCAAATCTTTCTCTATATACATTGTAATTCCCATCCACCAAATGCTGTGAAGCCATGCTTCTATCTTGCAAATGGCGGCTCCTTTATTAAGAAGACATATTTGGGAATTATATATTACAGCCAGTACGGCTTTTTCCAAGTTTTTATTATTGATTTCGTACATCTCAATGATGGATAAATCATATTTGAGAGAAAAAATTATACGCTCAGACCGGGACTTGAACCCGGGACCCTTGGTTCTCTAGACCAAGTGCTCTACCAACTGAGCTACCTGAGCAAGTACCGATCTAAACGCAAATCTTTCTCTATATACATTGTAATTCCCATCCACCAAATGCTGTGAAGCCATGCTTCTATCTTGCAAATGGCGGCTCCTTTATTAAGAAGACATATTTGGGAATTATATATTACAGCCAGTACGGCTTTTTCCAAGTTTTTATTTTGATTTCGTACATCTCAATGATGGAAAATCATATTTGAAGAGAAAAATTATACGCTCAGACCGGGACTTGAACCCGGGACCCTTGGTTCTCTAGACCAAGTGCTCTACCAACTGAGCTACCTGAGCAAGTACCGATCTAAACGCAAATCTTTCTCTATATACATTGTAATTCCCATCCACCAAATGCTGTGAAGCCATGCTTCTATCTTGCAAATGGCGGCTCCTTTATTAGAAGACATATTTGGGAATTATATATTACAGCCAGTACGGCTTTTTCCAAGTTTTTATTATTGATTTCGTACATCTCAATGATGGATAAATCATATTGAAGAGAAAAATTATACGCTCAGACCGGGACTTGAACCCGGGACCCTTGGTTCTCTAGACCAAGTGCTCTACCAACTGAGCTACCTGAGCAAGTACCGATCTAAACGCAAATCTTTCTCTATATACATTGTAATTCCCATCCACCAAATGCTGTGAAGCCATGCTTCTATCTTGCAAATGGCGGCTCCTTTATTAAGAAGACATATTTGGGAATTATATATTACAGCCAGTACGGCTTTTTCCAAGTTTTTATTATTGATTTCGTACATCTCAATGATGGATAAATCATATTTGAAGAGAAAAATTATACGCAAGATAGAAGCATGGCTTCACAGCATTTGGTGGATGGGAATTACAATGTATATAGAGAAAGATTTGCGTTTAGATCGGTACTTGCTCAGGTAGCTCAGTTGGTAGAGCACTTGGTCTAGAGAACCAAGGGTCCCGGGTTCAAGTCCCGGTCTGAGCGTATAATTTTTCTCTTCAAATATGATTTATCCATCATTGAGATGTACGAAATCAATAATAAAAACTTGGAAAAAGCCGTACTGGCTGTAATATATAATTCCCAAATATGTCTTCTTAATAAAGGAGCCGCCATTTGCAAGATAGAAGCATGGCTTCACAGCATTTGGTGGATGGGAATTACAATGTATATAGAGAAAGATTTGCGTTTAGATCGGTACTTGCTCAGGTAGCTCAGTTGGTAGAGCACTTGGTCTAGAGAACCAAGGGTCCCGGGTTCAAGTCCCGGTCTGAGCGTATAATTTTTCTCTTCAAATATGATTTATCCATCATTGAGATGTACGAAATCAATAATAAAAACTTGGAAAAAGCCGTACTGGCTGTAATATATAATTCCCAAATATGTCTTCTTAATAAAGGAGCCGCCATTTGCAAGATAGAAGCATGGCTTCACAGCATTTGGTGGATGGGAATTACAATGTATATAGAGAAAGATTTGCGTTTAGATCGGTACTTGCTCAGGTAGCTCAGTTGGTAGAGCACTTGGTCTAGAGAACCAAGGGTCCCGGGTTCAAGTCCCGGTCTGAGCGTATAATTTTTCTCTTCAAATATGATTTATCCATCATTGAGATGTACGAAATCAATAATAAAAACTTGGAAAAAGCCGTACTGGCTGTAATATATAATTCCCAAATATGTCTTCTTAATAAAGGAGCCGCCATTTGCAAGATAGAAGCATGGCTTCACAGCATTTGGTGGATGGGAATTACAATGTATATAGAGAAAGATTTGCGTTTAGATCGGTACTTGCTCAGGTAGCTCAGTTGGTAGAGCACTTGGTCTAGAGAACCAAGGGTCCCGGGTTCAAGTCCCGGTCTGAGCGTATAATTTTTCTCTTCAAATATGATTTATCCATCATTGAGATGTACGAAATCAATAATAAAAACTTGGAAAAAGCCGTACTGGCTTGTAATATATAATTCCCAAATATGTCTTCTTAATAAAGGAGCCGCCATTTGCAAGATAGAAGCATGGCTTCACAGCATTTGGTGGATGGGAATTACAATGTATATAGAGAAAGATTTGCGTTTAGATCGGTACTTGCTCAGGTAGCTCAGTTGGTAGAGCACTTGGTCTAGAGAACCAAGGGTCCCGGGTTCAAGTCCCGGTCGTCTGAGCGTATAATTTTTCTCTTCAAATATGATTTATCCATCATTGAGATGTACGAAATCAATAATAAAAACTTGGAAAAAGCCGTACTGGCTGTAATAATATAATTCCCAAATATGTCTTCTTAATAAAGGAGCCGCCATTTGCAAGATAGAAGCATGGCTTCACAGCATTTGGTGGATGGGAATTACAATGTATATAGAGAAAGATTTGCGTTTAGATCGGTACTTGCTCAGGTAGCTCAGTTGGTAGAGCACTTGGTCTAGAGAACCAAGGGTCCCGGGTTCAAGTCCCGGTCTGAGCGTATAATTTTTCTCTTCAAATATGATTTATCCATCATTGAGATGTACGAAATCAATAATAAAAACTTGGAAAAAGCCGTACTGGCTGTAATATATAATTCCCAAATATGTCTTCTTAATAAAGGAGCCGCCATTTGCAAGATAGAAGCATGGCTTCACAGCATTTGGTGGATGGGAATTACAATGTATATAGAGAAAGATTTGCGTTTAGATCGGTACTTGCTCAGGTAGCTCAGTTGGTAGAGCACTTGGTCTAGAGAACCAAGGGTCCCGGGTTCAAGTCCCGGTCTGAGCGTATAATTTTTCTCTTCAAATATGATTTATCCATCATTGAGATGTACGAAATCAATAATAAAAACTTGGAAAAAGCCGTACTGGCTGTAATATATAATTCCCAAATATGTCTTCTTAATAAAGGAGCCGCCATTTGCAAGATAGAAGCATGGCTTCACAGCATTTGGTGGATGGGAATTACAATGTATATAGAGAAAGATTTGCGTTTAGATCGGTACTTGCTCAGGTAGCTCAGTTGGTAGAGCACTTGGTCTAGAGAACCAAGGGTCCCGGGTTCAAGTCCCGGTCTGAGCGTATAATTTTTCTCTTCAAATATGATTTATCCATCATTGAGATGTACGAAATCAATAATAAAAACTTGGAAAAAGCCGTACTGGCTGTAATATATAATTCCCAAATATGTCTTCTTAATAAAGGAGCCGCCATTTGCAAGATAGAAGCATGGCTTCACAGCATTTGGTGGATGGGAATTACAATGTATATAGAGAAAGATTTGCGTTTAGATCGGTACTTGCTCAGGTAGCTCAGTTGGTAGAGCACTTGGTCTAGAGAACCAAGGGTCCCGGGTTCAAGTCCCGGTCTGAGCGTATAATTTTTCTCTTCAAATATGATTTATCCATCATTGAGATGTACGAAATCAATAATAAAAACTTGGAAAAAGCCGTACTGGCTGTAATATATAATTCCCAAATATGTCTTCTTAATAAAGGAGCCGCCATTTGCAAGATAGAAGCATGGCTTCACAGCATTTGGTGGATGGGAATTACAATGTATATAGAGAAAGATTTGCGTTTAGATCGGTACTTGCTCAGGTAGCTCAGTTGGTAGAGCACTTGGTCTAGAGAACCAAGGGTCCCGGGTTCAAGTCCCGGTCTGAGCGTATAATTTTTCTCTTCAAATATGATTTATCCATCATTGAGATGTACGAAATCAATAATAAAAACTTGGAAAAAGCCGTACTGGCTGTAATATATAATTCCCAAATATGTCTTCTTAATAAAGGAGCCGCCATTTGCAAGATAGAAGCATGGCTTCACAGCATTTGGTGGATGGGAATTACAATGTATATAGAGAAAGATTTGCGTTTAGATCGGTACTTGCTCAGGTAGCTCAGTTGGTAGAGCACTTGGTCTAGAGAACCAAGGGTCCCGGGTTCAAGTCCCGGTCTGAGCGTATAATTTTTCTCTTCAAATATGATTTATCCATCATTGAGATGTACGAAATCAATAATAAAAACTTGGAAAAAGCCGTACTGGCTGTAATATATAATTCCCAAATATGTCTTCTTATAAAGGAGCCGCCATTTGCAAGATAGAAGCATGGCTTCACAGCATTTGGTGGATGGGAATTACAATGTATATAGAGAAAGATTTGCGTTTAGATCGGTACTTGCTCAGGTAGCTCAGTTGGTAGAGCACTTGGTCTAGAGAACCAAGGGTCCCGGGTTCAAGTCCCGGTCTGAGCGTATAATTTTTCTCTTCAAATATGATTTAACCATCATTGAGATGTACGAAATCAATAATAAAAACTTGGAAAAAGCCGTACTGGCTGTAATATATAATTCCCAAATATGTCTTCTTAATAAAGGAGCCGCCATTTGCAAGATAGAAGCATGGCTTCACAGCATTTGGTGGATGGGAATTACAATGTATATAGAGAAAGATTTGCGTTTAGATCGGTACTTGCTCAGGTAGCTCAGTTGGTAGAGCACTTGGTCTAGAGAACCAAGGGTCCCGGGTTCAAGTCCCGGTCTGAGCGTATAATTTTTCTCTTCAAATATGATTTATCCATCATTGAGATGTACGAAATCAATAATAAAAAATTGTTTTAATCAATTTTTATTTTTTACGTTTTACGAAATCACGGAGGTGAAAGACAAAATGTATATAATTATATAGTTAAAATTTATTTTAAGAGTTAGGTGTTTATATATTGAACGTTAAAAATAAAATAAAAGCGAGAAAAACGGATATAGCCTAATTAAAATAACCGTTAGGTTACGTTACGTAGGTAACGAATAGTATTAGGAAAATATTAATCTTCATTCATAAATCAGCCAACCCATAGCTTTTTAAATATATAATATCTACAGAATGAGAATTGATCGATACTATTATATAATTTACATAGTTCCACAATAATTTGATCTAGAATTTTTAGATATATGGAACGTTTAAGAAAACTGAAAGGTTAAAAAAACAGCTTCACAGCTCTAAACTTGAAAATGTGTACAAATATTATTTAATACTATAAACATATTTCATCATCGTCATCAATGATTTGATCTTCTGGATCCTTCTGTCTGAAAGTAATTGTTCATACCATCTTTTCTAATGTTGGCTTATTTTCCTTTTTCCCTTTATATTATTCCCGAGTTTGGTATTAGTTGGATTTGATATCATTATTACGTAAGTAATGACATTCTAAATACTACGAACCAGAAGAGTTAACTGTGTACGAACAAATCATTGAAAAAAAGTACAAATATTTTAAAATAATAAGTATATCCATATGTTGAAACATAATTACAAGAGTTCTCCTACAACTACACCAGGGTTTTAAAATACGACTGTGATACATATATATATATATATATATATATATATATATATATATATATATATAGAGTTCCAACCGTTTTGCCATTAAATTATTAGACTAATGTTTGGAGGTTAAACTTACGATTTTTGAATTATTTGCAAGGTTCTGTTATCATATTACTTGAGATTGAAGAAATAACTATATGTTATATTATTTTGTGGGAGGTTCGCTGTTTCTCTCCCTCATAGGTCATAATAATATTATATAACCTTTACTAACTGAAGAAATGCGATAACAACCAAAATTCAAGTCTGTTATAAGTGCTTGCCACATCCTCATTAATAAATTTTAAGATTAATCGCTTTCAAGATATTATAGAGTTTCTCACATGACATAAACGTTTAATATAATAATAATAATAATAATAATAATAATAATAATAATAATAATAATAATAATAATAATAATAATAATAATGCTTTATTTTAGCTGGCAAAGTTAAGGCCATAAGGCCTTCTCTTCCACTCAACCAGCGAATAGTAGAATTATACAAAAATTACATACATATTAAGATATTATTAAAATACAGACTAAACAAAATACAATGATGATGTGATCTAATACTAGCTAATACTAACAAAAACATAGAATATAATAAAATTAAAATGATATAAAATAAAGTAAGTAGCTTTCTAGATGATTATTAATGAAATGCTCTATATAGTTGTTATGCAGTTAATGTTTTCATTGTGTCGAACTTAATTGTGTCAGTTAATTTGGATTTAAATAATAATAGCGATTGACAGTCCCTGACATGACTGGGAAGTGAGTTTCATGCTCTAGTCATAGATATTGCGTAGGATTCAGAGTATAGACAGGTCCTGTGTTGTGGTATCAAAAGTAAAGAAGAGTCTTGTGATCTTGTTCCTAAATTGTGATGAGCCGATACATTTTGAAAACGTGTTGTTAAATAACTTGGTAAATATGTGTGCAGAATTTGGAATAGTAAGGTATGTGAATGTAAAGTTCTTCTGTCATTTAGGCGTAGCCATGATAAGGCCTGAAATGAAGGAGACACGTGGTCATAACGACACGAGATTGAATATAAATCGAATGCACGTATTATGAGCACGCTGTAGTCTGTCAGATAGATAGATCAGTTGTCAGATTAGTCAGTAATATGTCGCAGTAGTCGAAGTGTGGCATTATAAGTGTCTGTACAAGTATTTGTTTTAGTTTGTAAGTAGGACGTTTTTAAAACTATTTAGGGAGTGATGAATTGAGAACACTTTCTTGCAGGTATTATTCACCTGGATTTTCGAGTCTAGGTGTTGGTCCATTTAGATACCCAGATTTTTTACTACTGAGCTGTAGGGGATGTTTTTGTCATTTAGGAGAATGGTAGGGATATTTTCGTAATTTATAATGCTTTGGATTCGCCGATGTCCTATAATTATGCACTGTGCCTTGACAGCATTTAGATTAAGTCCATGTTTCCTCGACCACTGGGAAATTGAGTCTAAGTTACTATCTAATTTGTCTAGTGTGTCATGTGCATCATCTGGATTGGAGTGAATGTAAATTTGCAAATTGTCAGCGTATAAGTGATGTCGACAATAGGTAAGTCTAGTGGATATATCGTTAATATAGATAGAGAAGAGAAGTGGTCCTAACACTGAACCTTGTTGGACGCCACCCTTCAGTGATAGCCATGCTTAATATAAAATTAATACCTGTCGGATTCAGTCGTTCTCAACTTGATTATTTGTTTTTTAACTGTATTAGGTCTTCCGGAATCGGTTACATTTTTCAGCAGAAAATTTGTTTGGCTGCTCTTAATGATTAAAATAATTACATTTAGCTCCAATCCTACTACTATAATCCTATAGTAATAACTGAAAAATGTATCATATATATTTTAACTTGTCACCTTCTCGTTTTGAGCCATGGATCTGACATATAGAAAAGGAAGAAAATATATAAATTAATTCGGTAAGGAGTGTTCACATACTATGTGGTACAATTCTGTTGGAATACAACTGTAGCTGTGTTTCGGTGGCGTTTGGGTTTGTTGGTTTGTTTCTTTCGGCTGTGGTACGGTTCGGTCTGACGTTTCTTGGGTTTGAGGCTTTCTCTTGTTATGTCCAATGCAAGGGTAAGTGATTTCCACAGCGAGAGTAGTGATGTTTTGTCACTAGTAAACCGGGAGAACAATGTCAACTTAATCCAAATTTTTGTTCGAAGTGTGGCTGACAGATGAGGTATGTTTTAGAGTAATTGTATTTTTGAATTATGACAACATTAACACGTATGATTTACAAAGCACTCCATTACAAATCTATCTCTTTTAACAAACAAATAAAACATGTATTGAATAGCTGCTTAGAGCCAACACAAACATGGGGAATTTAAAAACACTAAGAAATCGAGGCTGGAACGTAGATTATCAATAAAGTGATATAATGTCACGCGTAGAAATAAATTAATAAACGGGAACGGACATTAATAACTAATGGAGAAATCTAGAAAAGTGACGGAATTTAACTGCCTATGAACATAATTGCAAATGGGAATGAGGTAGAATAAAAATTAGAGTGGCTGAACACTAGGAACTTACGGTATTAATGATCACAAGGACTCGTTCCATCCCTACTTCTCAAAATATATTAAAATAATGTCATACATAAAATAGTGATTTTCCGGTAATAATAAATGTGTCGGTACACGGACTTCAAGAGAGGAGAATAGAAGAGATTAGACTATAGTGCTTACGAAAATGTTTAGACCAATGATAGACAAACTACAGGATGATGCAGAAAAAATATAACAGTTAGCTATGTTGTTTACTAGTAACCACATAAATAAAAATATTAAAGTATCATAGATTGCGGTAGTAAAGATACCTGGCACGAATGGAGAAAGAAAGAGGTACATGAATTTTTTTTAGGAAAATTAGATGAAAAGTGTTCAAGTGAAAGAATGATGTGGGGGAATAACAATGTCAATGATTTAGGGGAAGGGAATTATTAAGCGAAATATTAGCTCAGCACAGGGTTTCAATGGAGAGCTATGTCCGAGAGATCATTAACCATTCGCGTTAATTCGATAATTAGTTAGTGTCTGAAAGACGATATTCATGTAATGTTTTAAATATTTCTTAACTTTTCTTTTAAGCTTATTTGCAAAAATAAAAATTCTTAAGCCTTTAATGTGACACTTATCATACTTAAATATTTGATGATATAATTACAGACATTTTTAAACTTTGAAGTATGTAGCCAAAATTACATAATTTATTGCTTATATTATAGCACGTTTAAGGTAAGACGGTAGGCCAAAATTTAAAAAAAAATCAATTTTTTTTTCATAATTAGAATCTGTTCTTTTCTGAATATTTCTGTATATGATTTTTTACTGAACGCCAATTATCAGTGCATTAATTATTATTTTTTAAATTGACAGCTGTCAGCCTATAATATCGTTATACCTTAATCCTAGTTTTCTCGAAAGTGAACATTTTTTTAACATTTGCCCCATTGTCTCAGGAACTGTTACAGATATTTACATGACATTTTTACAGGCTGTAAATATAGTTATACTAGAGCTGTGAAGCCACAATCATGATGATCTCTTGTATAGATCTTCACTTATGATTTTTTAAAAGTTAGTTTTTTATTAAAAAAGAGACTAGTGGCAACAAAATTATACAAGACATCAGTATTTAGATACAAGCTTGACTGAGGTTCAGTGGTCTTTACAAGCTTCATTTAATATGCTGTAAAAATTTAATTACAACCCATCTAGTAGTTCCTGAGAAAATGCGTCTCAAATTAAGATTTTTCAACATTCATGGGATAGGGCCTACCGTCTTACCTTAAAAAATAATTTTATTAAATATTAGTTAATATTTATTAGGTCTAATATGAAATTTAATTACGTTTTATACATTTGGAAGACCAGTTGTAAGATATACTCCATATTGTCGCATAAACTATCTTTTTAACTTGGAAAGCGTATACCGGGATATGTTTTCAGGCACTATTCAGTAATTATTTTTTAATATGATTTTGATGTCAAACCATGGTACCAAACAGTTAAATAAATTATTTCTTCAAAGGGACTTTAAAACGAAGATTCCCTTGATCGAGAAGGGTGGAGTAAAGTCGCATTTCTAACAGACTTATACATAAGGTTCCGGTTTCATAGATTTCAATTAAAAAGTTGGAATCCATTTGTTCATCGATTTAATGATATTGTTTCTACCTTATATGTCTTAAGAGAGGCTTTTAAGGAACCTGAATTGTTAAACCAAATACGTTGATAAATCTTACAGCCATATAATCATTCATTACATATTTTATGCTGCTATTTACAAGAGCAGTATATAAGGGACAACAATAGAACAGAATACAGCGTATGGGAATTTCCCCTTTAATAAATGCACATTATTAAATGTAGTCTCTGGTTTAAGCACAATACAGATAAATTTCTAGAAGAGAAAAGAGCAATATTTTTAGTAGTAAAGGAAGAATAACAATAAAGTTAAAAGTTTTGTCATTTTCGCCTTGGCACAAAACAAGCTTGTACTTGTAACTCGTAAATAGAGTAGAAGAAACATTTCACTTAGCTATCCTAGTTTCATAAGCATGATTTATGTCGTCGCGCATGTCTTCAGGAATAGAAAAGACTGTAAATCTAAGGAATGTAAATTATCGTTATTTAGAGAAATTGAACAAATGAGGAGTATATAACGGTTTTAATATTCAAATACTGAATCAATAACTGTACTCATGTTCACTCTACAATTATTGTGCACATATAATAATAAAATTCTGGCTAACTTAATAGTAAATGGCAATATGCATGGTTTAAGGGGTATGGGTGCAATTATTTTAACCGATGGTTATTCATGTCATGAAGAGTAAAAAAGGTCCTCACATTTTTTAATTGCAATATTTAAATAATTATTACAGTGAGAAGCTCTGAAACAAAAACCGTCCGCAAATAATAAATATTCGGAAAAGACGAAAAACATCTATAGCTTAAATTTGCGGACATACATTTTAAAATGAAACGCTAACGTGAAGGTAACTCGTCAGTGATATCGGAATGACTAGCGCGCAAAATCAGTTTTATCTAATTTGGGAATTACCGGTACCTAAAAAAAAAATGTCGGACGAACTTAACACGTTTTGTTCCAAACAAAGCGGATTTTGAATAGAACGCTAAAAAAATACAAGTCATTTTCTTTAGAAAATCAAGTTTGTTAAGGGGAGTGATGGGTGCAATTTCTATGTTCTACATTTTTTGAGTTAGAAACTTTATTGTTTGTACAAACATTCACTGCATGATAAATAATGATGGGTTTAAGTTTCATTCTTGTGAGACATTTATTTTACGAGTTATTAAATAATACCCATTCGGGTGAACCTTCCATATTTATAAATATTATATTTAAAAAATTGCATATATTATAATTTAATAGATTCCACAATTTTTAGTAAAATATCAGATTTTTTTACAAGACCCCTAAAATATTTAGAAAACATCATGCATTAGAATTCATATAATGTGAATACAAAGGGAGAAAAAATGTACCTCATGTGTGGAATTAGAAACAAAAATTGCATACATTTTATTTTCTATTTCTTAAAATACTACTTCAATCATCAAACCCATACACTACTCTATTACTCATTATTTTTAGGACATGCAGTAAAACTGTGAACCTTCTAGGACAAAATTTGCGAATTCCATTCAATTTTGAAAGTACAAAAATGCAGTGAATAAAAGTGTGGAAAAACAAGTTTAAAGATTTGCATGCAGTTTAAATACAATATGTAACATACAGGCCTAATCAGCACTTTAGGGCACTTAGAAACGTCATAGGCCTCTGAAACCTTGCCAACGTATACATTAGAGTACAGCTATTTTTTAGTACAAAAATGCCAATTTTGATCTGGAATGGTCTATTTTTCACTTATCACCCCCCTGCAGTCAAAATTTATCTTAGTTGTTACAGTGATTGTAAATGAACACTAAATGTCCAAAATATATTATTATTATTATGTCTCGTTGACACTCATAAGCATATTAAAAATGGAGGAACTATATCATTCCAAAACGAACTTCCTCATCAAGACAATCACATATTTCATTTTTCCCTTCATTCTGTGTGCAATTTCCCTAATAATCAACAATGTTTGCGTTCAAAGTACTGGTATGTGCTCTTAAAACCTGGCAATGAGCTTTGCAGAAACTGTAATGTGGTGTAGGTGCAATAGATGTTCTCGTGGTATTCTATGCACGGTCCATGAGCTGCACTAACTTCTCGAGCAATTTCTCTCATACTGGATTTCCACTTAGAATATTTAATATATAAAGTTTATGGTCTTCGTTTTGGTTCACGATTTTCGATTCGGGATAAGAAACTTCCATTTTCCAATAAATCGTTTAGAAACTGATAGAAAATATTCCGATTTGCTAACCTTCTATACGAAAATCGTACCAAGTGCATCCTTCTTGCCGGATTTGAATTACTCGGCTGTTTCCACACATTAATAACCTATTTGAATTAAATTACATTGTAAGCTAATGCGCTTAGAAATGACACGCGTCTAACAAATAACAGTTCCAGTAGTCTATCGAGGGTGGAGACGTATGGACAAGTAGTTTGACTTAGATGTAACATAGCATGGACTCGGCTGTTTCAATCCTGCTCAATATGTTGCCACATCTCCCACTCCAGATTATAAACAAATGTAATAATTTAATTTCACGAATCCATCCATCCATCCATCCATCCATCCATAGTAATTCTGCGCGAGGGCAGGTTCATGCTATACTTTGCACCTTTAATACGGAATTATAGGTGTGATAGCTTCCCGTTGCTTTCCAGACCGGTAAAGGATGATGATGATGATGATAATCATAAGGATGATGGTGATGATGGCCATATGTTTTCGGGGACCGTTTGGGCCTTAAAGTTTTCCTGACATTTGTCTTACAGGTGAGGAAAAATCCTGATAAAAACCTGACCCAGAAAACTGTTCCGACCGGGTATCGAACCCGGGCCCGCTGCGTGACAAGGCAGCAGGCTACCTGAAGACCACAGCAGTGGACAATTTCACGAAAATTGAATAAATAACACAAATATTTTTAAAGCTAATATTAACTTCTTGATAGATACATCTACCAATGTAATTGTTTCTTAGTTTAACGATACAAGTAGTATAAAACATATAGGCCTAAAATACAACCTTTTTTTTCGGAGAAAACTATCAAGTTTTGACCTTATGTTGTATGGACATTTTTTTTAAATTTTGTAGACCGTCGTAGACGACCATGGAAAGGACGGTATTTATATCCTTTACACTCTGTATATAATACGTAAATTAATCTAATATATAAAAATCAATGTTTGTTTGTTTATTTGTTTGGTCGTATTCTATGCGCGGCCATACCGTTGATCCGATTTTGATGGGGTTTTTGCAAAATGTTCAGGAGATTCTCGGGATGAACATAGGCTGTAAGAGTTGTGGTACTCAACCCCTTCACCCATAAAAATCACCCTTTGTAGTGAAAAACGTGAAATAAAGTCCCTATTTTGGCGTTTAAATGGTTTATGCTGCCTAAACCGTAACAAATACACCAACGTAATGTACACAGAATTCAATATCACAAAACACTACAAAAAAGCCCACGACTTCTACTGATAACTCACAACAACGATAAGAAGATCGGGATAAGCAGATTCCCGGGCAAGCATAACTGCGCACGGCTGGTGGTAAAATCACATTAACATCTATTTAGGAGTAGCAGCGCACGCTGGGTATTAGCTAGTTTTTTTTGTGATCCCACAACAGGCCCGGAGGCCCTTGGAGTAGTAGGAGGTTAGGACTCCCACTTTTTCTAGACAATCGGCACTTTATGTACGCTGGGTTGTCAGCCCTGCGTGACGACCGCCTTTACCCCCAGAACAAGCGTCTGGTACTCATTCCTGTTAGAGGCTGAGTCGACCCCAGGGTCATGGTGCCGCCAGAGGGTTTCGGTCAGTTTAAAAATCCTGACCCCAACAGGACTTGAACCCTCGACCCTCCGGCTTGTAGCTCAGTGCCTTAACCACTACGCTACATTAAATGAAAATGAACACTAGTTGATTGCTCAGAAGAACACGAGCGGCTGAGATATTACCTGGTGCTTATAAATAATTCCAGTGTATGTATATAGTATTTCAGCTTTAAATTTTATCAACTTTTCATTTAATCATGTGCCATTTTTCGCATTTTCTTTGCGAAAAAAATACATATTTTCCTCGCTAATTATTAACATACTGCAACTATATTTGTGTGTTCTTTCTGTTTTTTTTATTTGAATGTATGTAGTTGGAAATGTAATGTAAAATTGCATTTAATTGTCTTATATTTTTCATTATATTTCTGCGGTAATGTTATTTCTGTACTCATATAGGCTAATTATATTGCTTAGGGACATATCAGCATTAATATGTTAAAGTTAAATATGTCAACACTGTAACATGTAATATTATCGTTTTTGCAGGTGCACGGTTTGCCTTCATCCCAGAGTAAGAGATAACCAGTGACAGCGAGAAAACACAGAGTAGTTTTTAATTTTATGATATACTATTGGCAGCAGTGGCGCGCAGTATTATATTCCGTATGGTTGCATGGAGGATAATTTTCCACTTTTTAATCGTGTCTTAAGGTATTGTAAGTGTAGTGCGTGTGTGTGCATATGTTTAAATATAATATCTAAGGGTTATTTAATGTTAACCTGTGCTATGATGAAGAAAATGGCAAGAGGATCGAATACATTTTCAACTAGTTAATGGTGAGTGTTTAGTTCAGTACGGCCGACATTACCTAAGATGTCTACATATTGCTTGTCTATCAAGAATCCAAGGGAAGCATTTTTTTTCTCATCCCATCAAATGTTGTTTTGCTTTCCTATTCGGGTACTGGTTTTTGGCTTCATTTTTAGTAATTTACTATTATCCGATGTTTGTAACTTATACTACAGTTCCCTTGTATCCATACATTGTTTTTTCTGAACTTATAATAGTTATAGAAGTTAAGATCCGGTTTCATCAGCGATTGTTAAATTCTAGCAAGTGTCCATATTGTTTCAAAACATAATATTGTTAACAAGCAAGATGCTAGTGAGCTTTTATCATTTATTGCTGAAAACGACCTTTAAAGTCTTAGGAATTATAAGGATTTACAATCCATCAGTCTTTGAACTTAAAAAGCTAAGAACAAATACACTCACCTTAACCGGATCTGTGTTCTTTTTTCTCTAGCGTGCATTATTGTTTAGATGTCAATTCAGTTAGAATTTAAACTTAAATTCAATAATTAAATGTTAGTGTTGGATTTCTGTAAACAGTTACAATTATTTAATTACGCCATACATAAATTATTTATAATTTCCATATACACACAAACTACGCATAAATAAGTAAATTAGATTCAGTGCCACATATCAGGTATACATACATTTAACACAAAAAGCAGATAATCTCATAGCATAAAGGTTGTCCAATAAGTAGGCCTATTCGATAACTATCAATATAGTTAGAAACTAATGACTGTTGCAAAATTAGAATTCTGATGGCTGATATAAAATATCCAAAGTGAATAAATAAACTTTATTTTATTAATATACAGAATTTTAATGTTTACACATATTTCTGTGCCTAAATTTTATTTTTCTTCTCCACTCGTCTCTCTCCATCCAATCCATCTCCTCCAGTCCTCTTGCTCTCATTCCGATTCGATTGTGGGTCTTTCCACTTTTCAGCGGTTGCCCTTTTACCAGCCGGCTGCTGGCCTTTCACATCCACATGTGTCAATCACAGAGGTAGATGATCAACAGCCAGTGTATGGGTGACATGTGGTTAGCATGTCGAGTCCTCCAGCCGTTATAGCTGGTTCCTCAACCTGGAGCCGCTACTTATTGTAGCTACCCAATTGCTTCACGATGCTGGGTGGGCACCGGTCCCATACTGGCCGAAATACCATGAGAAAATTTCTTCCCCCATTGAGACTCGAACCAGCGCAAGTCCCGTACCTCTGCGCCAAGGCTTCCTACCTTAACCGCTCGGCTACGGCGCGGGACTCATTCAAGTTCTTATTTCCTGCATCCACGAGTTTCGAGGTCTTCCTCTCCTCCTTCTTCCAGGTGGACACCATTCCAATGTTTTCCGGGTAATCTTTCTTATATATATATATATATATATATATATATTTATTTATTTATATTTAGCCACTTTTTGAAGCAAATAACACACAATGGCATCATGCATCAACCTGCTATGCGCCATTATGTAAGTTTCGGGAAAAATAAGTAAAGTATATATTTTGTTTACTTTTTGAACTCTAGCAAGAGCTATTTGAATATTTCTGACATGATAATCGCTTATATGATAAAATAGTATGTATTGATTCGTACTGTATGAGTAAAAAAGTTTATATTTATTTTAACGTTCAATATTTCAATAGGCCTACTGCACTTAGAAGTAATGAGATTTATGTCTTAATCGTTCTGCATCGATCAGTTAAGCGCCGCCAGAGGACGTTTACACTGTTGATGCGTATTAGTATGGGATATTTTATTATGTATCAATCAGCCAAGGGGCAAGGTAATGTCTACATGCTGTTGTAAAATATTCTATCATAATATTAGTAGTGTTTGTATGCACAATACACTTATTATTGATGTGTGTTTATAGTAGAAATGTGCGTGTTAAAAGAATGATTTTTCGAAATAAATCCCATTTATTCATACAAGTACAGTATGCACGAAAATAAAAAACACATAAATCAGGCATGCTGTAACTATTATGCGAAATCAATATTTTTATTCCTTAGAGTAAAAAAATAAACAACTGTTTAAAAAACTAAAACAACATGCTTTATTAGAAAACCGAGTTAAAATATGAAAAATAATTTTAATTTTCAACACGCTTGGGATAATAAAGTGGTCAACAAAAAAATCATCTCCAACACATCTAGAATGAAACTAGAGTTATCTACAAAAAATAATGTTACCATCAAAAGCGTGGGGTGTTCTTTATAAATTAATATATTTGATAATAAACATATATTGGTAAAAGAAAAGTCTCTGACAAGAAAACGTAAAAATCATAAAAAGCACCCCAAGATTTTGATGGTAAAATTATTTCTTTTGTAGGTAACTCTAGTTTTATTCTAGATGTGTTGGAGATGTTTTTTTGTTGATCACTTGAATTTTATCCCAAGAATGTTGGAAATTAAAATTGTTTCATTTTCTAGTTCGGGTTTCTAATAAAGTGTGTTGTGTTTAGTTCTTTAAACTATTATTTATTTTTTTTATTTTTTAGTTTGGTTTTCTAATAAAGCGTGTTGTGTTAGTTTTTAAACTATTATTTTTTTATTTTTAGTTTAATTGATCATTATAAACCTAAATCCCATAAACAATTTATTGCTTGCGATATTTTTAGTGTCTAGGCACGAATATAATTATATATATATTTTAAATTATTATTATCTAATATTATTGTAATATGTTTAATATTTTAATATAGATAAATAGTTACAGTTAATCGTATCCTTCTCATATTTTTTGGATGAATTACAATGTGGTAAGTTTACAACATTGTCATTAATATTTTACAGAATAAAATAAAAATGTAAATATCTTTAAATTCGATAATATTGTAGTATGAGCTAAAAGTAATAGTCTTCTAAAAAATCCTCTAGGCCGGATTTGAACCAGCGATCTATGGATTACTGAAATTATATACCACTAGTACTACCTTGGTTTCCTAGATGTCAGTATGAGGCGGAACGCTGACCACGGAGCACTCAAATTACATCAATACGAAAACAAGTATATCTAAATTAGTATGGTTTAAATTCTTCTCGGCAGAGGGAGAGCACCTAAATCTCCGTTAAGGCAAAACATGGGCTTACAAAAAGAATATACCACTACAGTCCACCACTCTACCAACTGAGCTACCAGAGGATATAATATTAATTTCTTACAACGATGGACTAAAAAGTCGATAAGTCCGCAACTTATTATATATTATATATTATTTATGAAATTAATGTATCATCATTGGTCCTTTAAAAGTATACGAAGTTTCATATCGATCCAATGTTTTTAATTGGGTTAAAATCGTGTTGAAAGATTCCGTTACATGGATAGACAGATAGAGGTCAAGCTAATATAAAGCGTGTAAAAATATCGATAGACATCCATCAACTTGCACACTAATTTTTTAGTTTGAACTATAATACGTTCTTAAAAGACATGCACACGACTAATAATACTCATGTACTGTAAATAATGTTTAAAATAAGTAGAACGACGGTAAATAATACAAATAATTTATCTCATCTTTATAATATGAATTATTCACATTGGAAATTTATCTTAATATATAAAAATTACGAGTCACGTTGTTTTTCCGCGATGGAATCCTAAACTACTGAACCGATTTTAATAAAATTTTGCACACTGTGTGCTGTTTGGTCCAAGTTGAGACCTACGATTGTTTATAACTAAATTTATAGTCGCATTATTTTTATTGCAAATTATTTGTTTATTATTTAACAAAGAGTTATAATTATCTGTGAGTTCCATACGATTCTAGCAGATGACAGTGTAAGGTAATTGGTTTATTATTTAACAAAGATAGATCCAGGTGGCTGTGCTTTTTGTTGCAACCGCGAATTTCAATTGAATTACAAATGTTGATTATTTCATAATTTAAGTGTGTTCAGTGTTTTATTTTATTTTCAATATATTGTTAATAATATTAATTTCGTGTGGAAGTATTAGTTTTAAGTAATCTGGCTGAAAGACAGCAACTTAATTAAAATTTAACTAGACCGAGAAGGGATATTGAACAGTATGGCGAATCAGTTCTAGAGACCATGAATGATAAGATATCAAGTGAATTTCCGCAATTTGGTATAGGCCTATGTGACATAAATCTTACATTTAAGAAGAATGTCAATTTAAAAACATATGAAGGTCCTAAGGAACGGAATAACAGAACTGTTAGTAAGTCTGTTAATTATAATAATATGCCTAATATTACAGAAACAATCCCCATGCCTCAATTAAATGAAAAACAAGATGACTATAATATATCACAAGATGATATTACTATACAGAGACTTCTTGATGCTGATGAGAATCCAAACTGCCAACAAGTTCGTAGAAAAAAACGAAAGTATAATGAAATCAGCAAGCCTCCTCAAAATATTCCATCAATAAATGTATATAATCCTTATATACACTTATGGATGATACTGAGAATGCAGACAACATAAATTCATCTCAATCAACAAACTCATACGGAAAAATTAACGTAAACATAGTTAAAGGCGATACGAAGTTCGCCGGGCCATCTACTATATATATATATATATATATTAAAATTATCAAAAAAACATTTTTTTTTAAATGTGCACTTTTCATTTCACAAAAAATAGGAGAACGAATTTTATTGACTGCTGAACAGCGAATCTCCTAACTCCGTCGCCTATTAAAATGACCTCTGAATTGACAACCGCCTGATTTTTTCATCTTTATGTTTATAAAATAGGAGCATATGGACTACATGTACGAAAAATATATGATTCACGTATTAAATAAAACTCTTACATACCTGTTGCGAGACAGAAGATGCCTTTCCATTTTCAGGGCAGTTTTAATAAACTATATCTAAAAGTTTTCTGAGCTCTAGTTTATAATATTAAAAAATCACACTGACTTGACAATCGTCGCATATATTGTAGCACCAAACCAACAATACTCAGTCATGCATCAAGAATATAAGAGCAGGACAATTTGGCGCTAAGCTGCATGATGAAAGATTTTGATTAGTATTTATGAAGATCCTGTTTCACAGCGGTTTGTTGTAAAACACAGAATCTATTATAGAACCTTCTTTTCGTTTATACTGGTTTTTCCTTCTTATTTTTATGTTTTACCTGTTTGTTAACTTTCTTTATTTATTTCTCACATAGACACAATGAAAGAACACACATCCAGACCTAAGATGGTGATTTAAAAATCCCCTACCACGCCAGGAATCGAACCCGGGTCCCCGAAGTCGAAGGTAGGGACTCTATCGACTACGCCACGGCGACGGACATTACTAATAGCGTTTACATTTTCTTTAATATTGCTAAATGTAAAGATTTTGCCCTAAAAGTGTGCGTACACTTACTTCATGAGTCAGTGCAAGAGATTACATCAAAACCTCAATTTTTAATAAAAATGACACTTAGCTGGTTGATACATAACGCCGTCCAATTTTGAACATGCTCTCACACAATACGTTACTATGTAAAACACAATAGTAAAGCCACAAATCGACATAAGAAACCACTACGCGGAAAATACTTTTTTTCGTGACATGTAATACAGCTCTTTTCAGAAAAACTAAAATTAACCACCTTCAGCTTTTTTTTATTCTTAAACCTTAATCTTGTAAGTTTATGATACCGGTGGTAAACCTCTAGCTTGTATGCACAACATGGGGAATGACAAACTCATTTTGTGATTCGGGAGGAAAGAGGTTATACGTATTATGAAGTACAATTTATCTCGTAATCACTGACAATGTAAGATTTTCTGATTTTATGGCATATATATATTATGAAAAAGGCCTTTTCTATTTTGTGTCCACAATCATATATTTTAAATATTCGTAAATATCATATTTCTTAATACTTCCGCCAACTATGTTGGCTCCATATACATGACAGTGGAAAAAAATACATTCGCTTATTATGCTATTCAAAATTATACATACTAGTTGTCGCCCAGCGGTCGAAATTCGACCACAGTTAATTAAATTTTTAAGTTTGTCACAAATACGTCATTATGCATTAATGTTCGATTTATTCTAAAAATACGAACTATAGGAAATATATGATATAACTTGGCTAAGCCATATTAAAACCAGTAACGCGTCATTTGACATTTGCATACTATTCAAATTAGCATTTGGCTTATTATTAAGTGTATGGGAATATATTATCCCCTCTTCTTTGTCTCCCATTCTAACCCGTCAATATTCTATGCCCAGGCATAATGGAAATAGGTGCGAATATCTAAATATAAAAAATAATGAAATTACTGAAACTGAGATTAAACAGGGTTTAATTTAAATTTAAATGATACAATATACTCACTTTTTTTAATCACTAATAATAAACCAATAGCAATAAATAAGCGAGAGTAAGTCAATTCACATTGCTGCTGCACGATTTTTTTTACAACAATGAACTTTCAGCTGTAAACGTAAACGAATGAGTAAACAAATGAATGAGTAATACACACAGATCCCTTAGAAAAAAGTATTTTATTTAGTTTAATTTTATTTATTCGTAACACATATTATACAGTCCATAAATTTTATTTTTCTGCATTCCTTCTCTATATGAACTTTAATTATGCCAAATATCACACTTATGTATGCACGCAATATACTTCAAAAGGGGTGCAAAGTTTTTCCTTCACGTATTAATACATAGATATCTAAACTTATCTCCATTTATTCTCTCACTTCCATTTCCTATACTACAATAACAATTTTGAGTACATGATCGCACCAAAACTCCCTACCTCACATCCCATAATACAGAAATCCTCATTACTCTAATTCCTATACCGCATTTACTGCTAGATTATGGGACTCCTTACCACAAAGAAATGAGGGATTACCGGTTGTTATCATTCTTTAAAAACAAATATTATTTTATGACTGGCCTTTCAGTGGATTAATTCGTGATTTCTGATGTTTATATATTCTAATATTATTGACTGATTAATCATAATTTTAGTTGAATTTGTGTAAATATTTACTTATAATTGTGTATATTATGACCTTGAGTAATATTATCCCATTTAATATTTTTCATTGGTTGAGTGGAAGAGAAGGTCTTATGGCCTGTAGTTTAATAAATCATTGTTTTATTGTAAGACCAGCCCTTATAAAAAAACATGTTACTACGCGAAATGTAACTGTTGCTCTAAAAACTTTCTTTTTCACTTTTTGTGTTGAAATTGTTCTTTGTTATATAAATAATAACTCTGTCATTCTGTTTCGTTATAAATAACTTAATAACGACATATATACAAAAACAATAAACGTGATGGACTTCTGTCCTACTAGCAATGAATGAATGGCTTAATTCGATGAATATTTACTTCAATGATGGGACTTATTTAACTGTGGTTGTATAACGGAATAACATTTTTGAGAAAATACTTCATTTTTACACGCTTTATATTAGCTTGACCTGTATCTATCTATCTATGTAACGGAATCTTTCAACGCGATTTTCACCCACTTAAAATCATCGGATCGAGTTGAAACTTTGTATACTTGTAGAGGACCCGTGACAATACAATAATTTCATATTTATATTCTAAAATCCTGGCCATAATCATCAGAAAATAAAAAAAAGTGTTTTTGTATCAATGTAACGGAATCTTTCAACGCGATTTTCACCCACTTAGAAACATTGGATTGACTTGAAACTTTGTATACGTGTAGAGGACCCGTGATAATACAATAATTTCATATTTATTTTCTAAAATCCTGGCCATAATCATCAGAAAATAAAAAAGTGTTTTTGTATCAATGTAACGGAATCTTTCAACGTGATTTTCACCAACTTAGAAACATTGGATCGACTTGAAACTTTGTATACTTGTATAGGACCCGTGACAATACAATAATTTCATATTTATTTTCTAAAATCCTGGTCATAATCATCAGAAAATAAAAAAACGTGTTTTTGTATCAATGTAACGGAATCTTTCAACGCGATTTTCACCAACTTAGAAACATTGGATCGACTTGAAACTTTGTATACGTGTAGAGAACCCGTGATAATACAATAATTTTATTTTTTTTCTAAAATCCTGGCCAGAATCATCCGATAATCAAAAAAATGAAAACTGGTATAATAGGTTGCGGACTTGTCGAGTTTTTAGTCAATCGTTGTAAGAGCTCAGTTGGTAGAGCAGTGAACTATTAGTGGTATATAATTTCAGTAATCCATACGTCGCTGGTTCAAATCCGGCTGGGAGGGTTTATTTTTTTTATAGAAGAGTATTACTTTTAGCTCATACTACAATAGTATCGAATTTAAAGATATTTACATTTTTATCTTATTCTGTAAAATACTAAAACTAAAAAATAAAAAATAAATAATAGTTTTAAAAAAACTAAAATAACACGCTTTATTAGAGAACTAAAAAATGAAAAATAATTTTAATTTCCAATACGCTTGGGATAAAATAAAGTGGTCAACAAAAAAATCATCTCCAACACATATAGAACAAAATTAGAGTTATCAACAAAAAGAAAATAATTTTACCATCAAAAGCGTGGGGTGATTTTTCTTAGAGAGCTTACTTTTACCAATATCTGTTTATTATCAAATATATTAATTGATATAGAGCACCCCACGCTTTTGATGGTAAAATTATTTTCTTTTTGTTGATAACTCTAATTTTATTCTATATGTGTTGGAGATGACTTTTTTGTTGACCACTTTATTTGATCCCAAGCGTATTGGAAATTAAAATTATTTTTCATTTTTTAGTTTTCTAATAAAGCGTGTTCTTTTAGTTTTTTAAAACTATTATTTATATCATAACCAAAGCCACAATTCGTAGAACACTTAGCGAGTGAAAGGAATGGTTCACTCAATGTTTACAACTTGGCTCTCGTTCCGGGCGAGTACACTCACATTAAAATAAATACGTTACACATCATTCTATAACTGAACATGTATTTATATCTGGAATGAGATTCAAATATTCCAACTGTTTAGTCATTGAACTTTAGTCTCAGAATTGCAAATGTATTGCTCCTTCAGTGATCACAAAAATAATCCTTATCTAACCCAGTAAGTAGTTAGATGATGTTAATAGTTTTTTAAGAACTCGTGAATGGATCATGTAATTAACCCTTTCTACGCATCGTAACTGAGACCCGTAAACAAAGTGGGGTTCTAAGAAGTGTGGCTTTACTCATACCTAAAGCGAGGAAAAATGTTCCTAGTATAGATTATCCGTCTCGAGTAGTAGATTACGTAACTCATGTACCTGAAACTATAAACAAAACGGCAAGGGTGTGTAAGAAGCTAACACAGTATAATACAAGTGGCAAGTAACGATTTGCTTAATTTTGAAAACTGACAACACTGCATTGGTTATTTTTTACTAACTATAGAAGTTAATAGAAATTATTTATTAGATCTGTCTGGTGAAAATACTCCCACAACTACAGTTTCAAGAAACATCCAAACAGAATCCTCGCCTTCATCTATGGAAAAGCAAAATTTTATTTTCATCCAAGTATTGACTTATTTTCTAGATACGATTACTGATACATTTAGATATATGTTATTTTCTAGTTGTACTAGAGCATGCCATTAAATCTTTAGAGAATGAGGAAGGCTTAAACTCAATGGTGTTAATAAGCTGTTAGGTTATGCTGATGATGTAGTATTATTGTCGATAGCGAGGAGACAATAAAGGACTGTCAACAGCACGTACGGCTTACTGCCCGTGCGACCCATATTTGTAAATAATATTGTAAATATCTTACTTTTTGTCTAATAAAGTCCTACTACTACTACTACTACTAAAGGACAACACGCCACACTATTGAGTAACACTAAGAAATTAGGACTGGAAGTAATATCAATAAAACTAAATATATGGTCATACGTAGAAATTCATTATATAATGGAAATGGACAGCTAATGACAAATGAGGGAAATTTCGAGGAAGAGACTGAATTCAAATACCTAGGAACAATAATCACAAATAGGAATCAGATGCACAAAGAAATTAAACATAGGCTCAATTCTGGAAATGCGTGCTATTATGCATTGCAGAGACTCTTGATGTCCCAAATCCTTTCAAAAAACGTTAAGCTGAAAATATATAAAACTATTCTTCTAGAAGTTATATTATATGGATGCGAAACATGGACTCTTACTTTGAGGGAAAAAAGGAGATTTACAAGTATTTGAGAATAAAGTACTTAGGAAAATTTTTAGACCAAAGAGAGATGATCAGACAGGTGAATGGAGAAAACTACATAACAATGAACTACATGGTCTTTATAGGAAGCCAGGTATAATAATAACAGTTAGGTCTCGTAGACTGCGATGGACAGGACATGTTGCACGTATGGGGAATGAAACACTTGTATGGAAGCTTCTTATAGGAAAGCCCGAGGGAAAACGCCCAGTTGGTAGACCAAGGATGAGGTGGGAGAATAACATTAACTATGATTTGAGGGAAGTAGATTATACAGGGAATGATTGGAAAGCATTAGCTCAGGATAGGGATGTATGGAGAGCTTATGTCCGCGCGGCCTATAACCTACGGGTTCGATAGTGCCAGTGAGTAAGTAAGTTGTTTTCTAGAGAGAGTCGTGCTGAAGTTTTTTAATTCGCTATTGGTCTTCATTGTTAAGTGGTATATACAATCAATTTACACATATCTTCAAATAACTCCGATTGAAGTGGTAAATGTTTCTGTCTTTCTTCTTCTTTTAATTGTTCTACTTTATTTGCTTTTTAACAAATCTGGTTCTTTAGTATCATTTTCATATAGTAATGTTTGTTATAGGAGCAACTTAGAGTCCGTGACGTAAGAATTTAAATACCTTGCACCTGTAATCAGCATTACTACTTAAAGTTTAATTGTGTTTTTTTTTCTGTTTCCAGTTTCTTTAACATTTTCTAAAACTTAAAATGCTCCTTACGATGCAATTTTTATGCTCTTAAAGTGAAGTTTTGTGGTTAGACTCCCAAATATATGCTAAACTAAAGTTTCTATGCAGTTACTAGACTAAGGCACATGTGGTCTTTTGAATTGAGATGGAATTTCATGATATAATGGATACATTTTTATTAAATGAAAAATAAGCCATATCCTCCCTTTATGAGTTTTGTGCATAGCAAATGTGTTTAATAATAATAATAAACTTTCCTCGTGGAAGATCTACGCACAAAATTCCTGTTACCAGCTACTAAACAGGAAACTGCATCGAAGAAAATAAGACAAAACAAGACAAAAGAAATACCAGACGATTTTTACGCAACAGATGCAATGATCAATCGAGACTGGACTGGACCAAACAACAAGATACGCATTGCAATAATAAGACTGGCAGTGCATGGATATCACCACAAACTCTGCAAAAATTCAAACTATCATGATCCGTCAAGTGACTGCGTATGTAAGCTCTGTGATAAACCGTGTGAACGATATCTTTTCAGTGTCTGTTTAAAGAGAACACAATCGTTGCTGGTATACAGCAGAGACATAAACTAATGCACTTTTGTGTACGCTTTTCCTGTTGTCGTCGTATCGCCGTCGTCATTGTGGTTGTCGTTGTTGTTTATTATAATGATAATGATGATGATAATAGTTTTATTTATTCTGGCGGAGTTAAGACCATAAGGCCGTCTCTACCACTCAACCAGCACAAATACAGATAAACATTTGACAAATATAGATATACACTATATGCTCCTAATTATAAACAGTTGAAGATATATTAAATGTAGCTATGTAAATTTCATGTACAAACAGTATTTATACGATAATAAGAATAATAATATTATAATAATATAAATAATAATAATAGTAATAATAATAAGAGTAATAATAGTAATAATAATAATAATTAATAATAATAATAATAATAATAATAATAATAATAATAATAATAGTGTTTAGTGGAATCATAGACTCTGAATCTCGCATTTTATGAGAGGATGTTTAAAAATACATCATAAGGAACATTTTAAAGAAAATATTAATGGATGCGATAAAAAGTTAAAAACAATCAGATGGTTTTTTTTAATTCGCCATTCGATCCCCTTATATTCGCATTGTATCCTATAAGATACATCGATTGTTTTAATTTACCCAAACATTTTAATAAAACGGGAGAAATGTGTGTGGAATTACACAATATACCTA
Source organism: Diploptera punctata (assembly GCA_030220185.1). NCBI lineage: Eukaryota > Metazoa > Arthropoda > Insecta > Blattodea > Blaberidae > Diploptera > Diploptera punctata. Next base: position 1,421,709 of record JASPKZ010001970.1, on the reverse strand, counting down.
ATAAAAACAGTTACGCGCGATTTCGTTTTCAGTGCGGTCCGCCACATTTAAATAACTAATACGAGAAATTACGTTTTTGTCAATTTAAGGGTTAATGATGTAAAAGATACGTTTCTTTAGTACTACAGTATTGTTCCTTCTTATAATCCCAAATTTGTGAAAAACGTAACTTAAATTTAATATTTTCCCCATTCAATAAGAAATAATGGGAAAACTGCACTTAAACTACCGTGAAATATTTTCGAAGTCCTATAGAACAACAGTGCGCATGCACCAGAGTTTATAGAGCCAGCGATAACCCACAATTGAACCACATATCGATTATCATCCTCGATTACTATCCGTCGCTATGAAATTTAAATGACCAATGTTTGCAATAAATCACCAAATCTATGTTAAAAAATATATTGATAACATTAAAATTACCAAACGTTTATTAAAAATGGGTGTACGCTAACTTATCACTCCCTAACGCTGTTCCAACCAACTAAGTAATATACTCTGTGGAGAAAGTAGCAGTTAGCAATACAATATTGTCTAACAGTGTCATAATATTTTGATTTGCATATTTAAATAAATACTTCAAAATTGTCTAATAATGTTATAACAATTGTTTGAAAAAGTATAAAATATTAAATAATGTTAGTAAATAAAAAAGAGCTATAGTTTACAACAATATAACTGAAAAATCAAGCGCTGGTAGAAGTGCAGTTGAGCCGAAATGATATGTACTGAATACTTCCAATAACTGATTTCATTTACTTAGTATTAGATTGAACACATCGGTGATCGTATATATAAGCACAGATCTAACATAAAATAACATTAACTTATCTTACGCTGCAGTCGCAGGTGTTGAGTATGATTGCAGTGTTGATGTCAATCAGATTAAGTGCATAGCATGTAACTTGTTTTCTTCTTCAGCGGTTATGTCCTCATTCAGGTTAAAACTAAGCCAGGAACTTCGGTCACGAAAAAATTAGAAAGAAGCAGCTACAGGTTGCGAAGACACCGACTATTGGACCACGTGATCTACTTGTGTTCTAACATCTAGTTACATTCTGAGACAACATTGAAGTCTTGTAAGTTCAAACTTTAATAGAGCTTTGTTCAGTGTATTATTTACAAGTTGTTTACTACGTTCTGACTGAAATATAGGCGCTACATACTAATATTTTGAATGAGGTATGACGTGCTCTGCAGAAATAGCTGTCCCACTCAAAGATGTTTATAAACAACACTACTTACCTCGACTCGATATAGGTAACTTCCCTAGGTTCGGTGTCTTATGTTACAGTTACAACAAATTTATTGAAACCAACGTAGACCTCCGCGGCCATGAACCTACGGGTTCGATAGTGCCAGTGAGTAAGTAAGTAACGTAGACCTCAGCTTCTCTGCTGCGTAGATTATATACAAACGTAAAGTTCCTGGTCCCGAGTACAAGCCATAACATACAACAATGTAAATGAGATACAGCCTGTAGGCCTTTATGACATGATAATATCACAGTAGTATTGGTGTTTCATTTCACTTTTATACCTTGAGTCTTAAAAAAATAATAGAAATAACTCATACTAATATTGAGTATTAGAAATTGTGTGGTATATAACATTGCATCCAGTCCCCCAGCGTTCTTGTTCTAACCGTGTGTTGAAGAAGAAAGCTGCATTAAGTCCATTGATGTTTCAGTTGAATGCGACAACAATGGAACGGGTATCGCAAGGCGCCCCCTGCTCATTGTGGCTGGTTTATATTATATACCAGCAACACTTTACTTAAGGTAATATTTTAGAAAACACTTAATAAAAAATTGAATAGTAGGTAATCCTAAAAAATCCGAAAATGTAGTTGCTTTAAGAACATAGCAACATGCTACAAATCGGCAATTCTTTTAAATTGAGTCATGTAATTTCGTGTTTTAAAATACATTTGTGAAAAAAAATATTACAGCTATCGAAAACATCATAACTGTAACTTGAAATAATATAAATTGTATATGAACTTTACACTAAAAGCCACACATATTACGTACAATGAACATAAACATTTGACAACTTAAAATCAAAATCGCATAATAGGATTAAATATACCCAAATCAAACTTATAAACATAGCATTAAGATATAAGTTTACTCCAAAATAAACAAGTATGAATTATAATCTTACAAACAATGCTTTATACTATGTACTTAATCGTATATTGCAATAAGTAATAAAACCGAAAACATTAATTTACCATGTTGCTAACTGGATAAATTTTAAACATTTCAATGTAGAAAAATGCATACAGTACAACAATATAATAATAATGATGATGATAATATAAAGTACAAATATATATTTATATATATATATATATATATATGTGTGTGTGTGTGTATGTGTGTGTTACAATTAACGCACGGTGCATGAGGTTGCATTCTATTTTCCCTTCACCACAACAACTGTTGAGAGAAAAATTTCCAAATGCTTTTTGTTTCACAAAAATGTTACTTGTTTGTCAGAAATAATACGTTTGACAATCAGTTTATAACACAGTCTTCTATATTTGCTGACAAGTCCAACATAATACAGTTTCTTGCAGTCACTCTACTGGTCCATTATCAAAATACAGCTACTCATTCGACCATCGAAACGGTTTATATATTATGCACGGTTAGGAACATTCTCAACTTGTCGCCGAGACTTTTCCAGAACAGAAGTCTCGGAAATCGAACCTTCTAGTCAAGACACGTATCGAACTTTCTCTGCGAGGCTTTAAACTCCCAAATCGATAGCTCGGGAATATTTTTCTACCATACAAGATGAGATCCAGACTCTCGTTGCCGTTCTTGAAATTCAAAAGCTAGTAGAACAAAGCGACACATTACGATCTCTAACAAAGTAATACAATACATTTTGTTTTAATCAGAAAGCAAAAGAAATTAAAAAGTATTAAAATTATTAAAATAGTATCTGTAAGATACTGTCTTCAAACTGATAATATTTTAAAATAGAATGTCTTTCCGAATTCATTTTTACCTTCAACTTACCGTGTCGTATACTAAACACTTACAAATGAAAGTAAAAAAGTGCATTAGAAATTAAAAATACTGTATTACGGTAGAATAATCCCAGTCGGCCTACAAATTAAACGTTTTAAAATAAAAAATATTTAAATAAAAAATATTGAATCAGATTTCATAACAAATTCACATAAAAAATAATAAATTGACAAACCTCACGAAATCATAAATAAAATAGTAATATATTACCTAAAATAATACAAGACATTAGGTTAATAGAATTTCTTTAGGAAACCAACAATATTTTTATTTATTATTATTTAAATACGCTTAAATTAAACATTATGAAATACAAATTTATAAAAATAACATTTAGATATAAAAACACGATTGCAGAAACACCTAAATAAAAGGCATAATTTACTAACTTAAGAATATTGCTTTATACGATACACTTAAATGTGACTCACTATGATAAAAAAAAGAATAAGTACGGAAACTTTGCAAATTTAAATAAAATAAAGTAAAAATCTTCAAAGTGCATTGTTAGGAAATGCGTTCAAACACCACAAAGAGACTAATAAAATATATAGACACAAATCACAACATTATATAATACATTATGTCTCATACAGAAGAAGAAATTAAAAAGTATATTAACTTAATGAACTCTGAGAAAGTTCACAATAGGCTACAATGAAAAGTGAAAATGTCACAATATAAAGAAACAAAGACATCATAATTTGTATGAACATTAAATACGGTAAATTGAAAAAATTCACAAAATCAAAAAAAAAAAACTAATACATAAACCTACCGGTACCTTCATTACAAAACAAAATAAAGTATATTATTTTTAACTCATGAGAGCACAACGTAACAAACTAAAATGTATAAATTTAAATAATTATAATCTAAAGTAAGAAAATAAATTTCGAACATTTCATGACCATTTTAAATCTTATCAACTCTGGAAAATTAAAATATCGGAATAAAAGGTACATGGACCTAAGTAAAAATACGTTATAGCCATAAAAAATGTAACTTATACATTACAAATAGATAAACTTACTAAACTCAAAGATAAATATATTCACACACACACACACACACACACACATAATTTAACTGTAATACCATACAATTTAATTAAAAAAAACAAATTCCGTAAATCAGCAAGCAGGACCATAAATCGACTTGCGGAAGAATTCTCTCAGTTTACGCAGTTTCTGCTTGACGGACTTAAATTAACGAGATCTTGAATAGTTAACGAAAAGAGTGTCGCAATTCAAAACTTAATAAATTCATTGTTGTGTAAATAGAGATTAATGGTGTTTTAAGAAGCCAAGGCCAGGCAGGCAAGCTTCAGCAAACGGACGAGTTGAGTCAGGCATTATTATCACTACTACAACAATAATAACAACGACGACAACGACGATAACAACAACGACAACAATAACAACAACAACAACACTAAGAACAAGAACAAGAACAACAATAATAGTAGTAGTAACAATAAAAGTTATAATAGTAATAATAATAATAATAATAATAATAATAATAATAATAATAGTAATAGTTATAATAGTAATAATAATAGTTATAATAATAAATTATTATTATTATTTATTATTATTATTATTATTATTAAAGAGCCCCACCACCACCCCCCGGGTTACCACGGGCATAATGCCCTATTCCCCGGGTCTGCTCTTTTATATCTTTTCTTTATTAAAAATCTCTTTTCTCAAATACACTTAGGCTGTTTTGGTTTGTCTGTACATGTTACAATAAGTGTTAGTGTGATTTTATCTGTCTGCATGTGTGTGTGTGCGCGCGTGCGCGTGCGATTACATAAATGTACATATACACTATTGGTTCCCTGCCCTGTTGGCGTGTCCTAGTCGTCTCTTCTCATCGCTTCTTAGCCAAAACATTCTGTCAATATAGCGCCATACTGCTACGGAGGGACGTTTCCTGGTTCAGAATTCGAAGCGGAAAAGTCGAAGCCGAGCATGCAAGAATCAGGAAGTGGAAACTCCAAAGCCGGGCATAATAATAATAATTATTATTATAATCATTATTATCATTTTTATCATTATCATTATTATTATTATTTTTATTATTATTATTATTATTATTATTATTATTATTATTATTAAAAGAGCCCCACCACCACCCTCCGGGTTACCTCGGGCATAATGCCCTATTCCCGGGTATGCTCTTTTGTATCTTTTCTTTATTAGTTATTTCTTTTATTGAAATACACTGCCACTTTTATGTTTTGTCTGTAAATGTTACAATAAGTGTTGCACATTTGTGTGTGTATGTGTGCGTGCGCGCGGTGTGTATAAGTGTGATATAAATGTACATATACACTATTGGTTACCTCATCTTTTGGCTTTTCCTCGTCGTCTCTCATTCTCATCGTAAAATACACTGCCAGTGTTATGTAATACAGAATTGGAAGTGGGATAGCCGACGCTGGGCAGACAAAAGCATCAGGACGGAAATAAGCCGAAGCTGGGCAGGCAGGAACCAGGACGCGAGGAAGCCGAAGCCGGTCAGGCAAAGCTCAAGAACGCAAGCAAGCTAAAGTAGGATAGACAAGAAACAGGAAGCGGGCAAGCCGAAGCCGAGCAGGCAAAACATCAGGAAGCGGGTAATCCGAAAACGGGCAGTTAAAGCATCAGGAAGCGGGCAAGCCGAAGACGGGCAGGCAAATCATTAGGAAGCGAGCAATCTGAAACTGTGCAGGCAAAGCGTCAGGAAGCGAGCAAACCGAAGTCAAGCAGGCAAGGCAACAAAAAATGAGAAAGCCGAGGCCGGGCAGGCAAAGCATCAGGTAGCTGGAAATCAGAAGGCGGACAGGAAAAGCATCAGGAAGCGGGAAAGCCGAAGCCGAGCAGGCAAAGCAACAGGAACCGCGTAAGACGAAGCCGGGCATGCTAAGAATCAGGAAGCGGGTAATCCGAAACCGGGCAGTTAAAGCATTAAGGAAGCGGGCAAGCCGAAGACGGGCAGGCAAATCATCAGGAAGCGAGCAGGCCGAAGCCGTGCAGGCAAAGCTTCAGGAAGCGAGAAAGCCGAAGCCGGGCAGGCAAAGCATCAGGAATCAGGTATGCCGAACCCCGGGCAGGGAAAGCATCAGGAATTAGGTAAGCCGAAGCCGATCAGGCTAAGATCAGGAAGGGAGGAAGCCGAAGCCGGGCAGGAAAATCATCAGGAAGCAGCCAAGCTGACGAAGGACAAGCAAAGCATCAGGAAGCGGCAGGAAAGCCTAAGGCAGGCAGATAAATCATGTGGAAGAGGGATAACCGTAGCCGGGCAGACAAATCATCAGGAAGCGGGTAAGCTGAAGACGGGCAGACAAAGCATCAGCAAGCGGGAAAGCTGAAGACTGGCAGACACAGCATGACGCAAACTGGCAAGACGATATCGGGCAGGTGAGAAGAAGCAAGCAGGGAAACCGGAGTCAGGCAGGCGAGCTGAAGCAAGTAGGCAATACCAAAACGGACCGGAGATCTGAGGACTTCAAACAGGGCGAAGACGGACATGAGAGCTGGAGGAAGTAGACAAGTCGATGCCGCACAGTAGAGCTGGTGAAACCAGCTAAGTCGATTTGGAAAGGTAAGCTTCAACTTGGCAGGGAATTTAAGGCGGACGGACAAATATCAAGCAGGCAAGGGAGTCGAAGTCGTGCAGGCGAGCTGAAGCAAGTATGCAAGAAGAATCCGGGCAGGCCAGCTGATGCAAGCAGAGAAGACGAAGCCGTCTGGCGAGCTGAAGCATGCAGTGATGAGAACCCGGGGAACCCGAAGCTGGGTAAGCGAGCTGAAGCAAGCAGGAAAGACGAAGCCGTGCAGGCGATATGAAGCAACATGTGAAGACGAAGTCGGTGAAGCCGAAGCTGGGCAGGCGAGGTGAAGCAAGCAGTGAAAACGAAGCCGGGAAGCCGAGTTGAAGCAAACAGGGAATACGAAGCCGGGCAGACGAGATGAAGCAAGCAGTCAAGACGAAGCCGGGCAGGCGAGTTGAAGCAAGCAGTGTAGTCGAAGCCGGACAGTAGAGCTGATGCAAACAGCTAAGTCGATTCGGAAAGGCAATCTTCAAGCAGACAGGGAAGTCGAAGCCGGACGGAGAAGTATCAAGCTGGCAGGGAAGTCGAAGTCGTGCAGGCAAGTTGAAGCAAGTAAGAAAGAATAATCCGGGGAGGCCAGCTGATGCAAGTAGGGAAGACGAAGCAGGCTGGCGAGCAGAAGCTTGCAGTGATGAGAAGCCGGGGAAGTCGAAGCTGGGCAGGCCAGCTGAAGCAAGCAGGGCAGACAAAGCCGGGCAGGCGAGCTGAAGCAAGCATTAAAGACGAAGCCTAGCAGGCGAGTGGAAGCAAGCAGCGAAGACGAATCGTGGCAGGTGAGCTGAAGAAAGCAGTGAAAACGAAGCCGGTCAGGGGAGCTAAAGCAAGCATAGAAGACTGGGCCGGGCAGGGGAGTGGAAGCAAACAGTGAAGACGAAGCCTGGGAGGCGAGCTGAAGCAAGCAGTGAAGACGAAGCCTGGGAGGCGAGCTGAAGCAAGCAGTGAAGACGAAGCCTGGGAGGCGAGCTGAAGCAAGCAGTGAAGACGAAGCCTGGGAGGCGAGCTGAAGGAAGCAGTGAATACAAAGCCGGGCAGCCAGATTGAAGCAAGCAGTGAAGACGAAGCCGGACTGGCGAGCGGAAGCAAGCAGGGTAGAGGAAGACGCGCAGGCGAGCTGAATCAAGCAGTAGACGAAGCCAGACACGCGAGCTAAAGAAGCAGTAAAGACGAAGCCGGGCAGGCGAATTGAAGCAATTAGGGAAGACGAAGCTTGGCAGACGGTCTGAAGCAAGCAATGAAGACGAAGCCGCGCAGGCGAGCTGATGGAAGCAGTGAAGACGAAGTCGGGCAGGCGTGCTGAAGCAAGAAGGGAACACGAAGCTGGGCAGGCGAGCTAAAGCAATCAGTGAAGACGAAGCCGGGCAGCCAGATTGAAGCAAGCAGTGAAGACGAAGCCGGACAGGCGAGCGGAAGCAAGCAGGGAAGAGGAAGACGGGCAGGCGAGCTGAATCAAGCAGTAGACGAAGCCAGACACGCGAGCCGAAGAAGCAGTAAAGACGATGCCGGGCAGGCGAATTGAAGCAAGTATGGAAGACGAAGCTAGGCAGACGGTCTGAAGCAAGCAATGAAGACGAAGCCGCGCAGGCGAGCTGATGGAAGCAGTGAAGACGAAGTCGGTCAGGCGTGCTGAAGCAAGAAGGGAACACGAAGCTGGGCAGGCGAGCTAAAGCAATCAGTGAAGTCGAAGCCGGGCAGGCGAGCTGAAGAAAGCAGGGAACACGAAGCCGGGCAGGCGGGCTGAAACAAGCAGTGAAAACGAAGCCGTGCAGGCGAGCTGAAACGATCAGAGAAGACGCAGCCGGGCAGGCTTGAAGCAATTAGGGAAGACGAAAGTAGGCAGACGAGCTGAAGCAAGCAATGAATAAGAAGCCGCGCAGGCGAGCTGAAGCAATCAGTGAAACGAAGTCGGGCAGGCGAGCTGAAGCAATCAGAGAACACGAAGCTGGGCAGGCGAACTGAAGAAGCAGTGAAGACGAAGCCGGGTAGGCGAGTTGAAGCAAGTAGAGAAGACGAAGCCGGACAGGCGAGTTGAAGCAAGTAGAGAAGTCGAAGCTAGGCAGACGAGCTGAAGCAAGCAATGAAGACGAAACCGCGCAGGCGACGCGAATCAAACAGTGAAGACGAATTCGGGCAGGGGAGCTGATGCAAGCAGGGAACACGAAACTGGGCAGGTGATCTGAAAAAGCAGTGAACACGAACCCGGGCAGGCGAGTTGAAGCAAGTAGGGAGGACGAAGCTAGGCAGGGGAGCTGAAGCAAGTAGGGAAGAAGAAGCTAGGCAGGGGAGCTGAAGCAAGCAATCAAGACGAAGCCGCGCAGGCGAGCTGAAGCAAGCAATCAAGACGAAGCCGCGCAGGCGAGCTGAAGCAAGCAGTGAAGACGAAGTCGGGCAGGCGAGCTGAAGGAAATGTGAAGACGAAGCCGGGCAGGTGAGTTGAAGCTAGTAGGGAAGACGAAGCTAGGCAGACGAGCTGAAGCAATCAGTGAAGACGAAGCCGGGCAGCCAGATTGAAGCAAGCAGTGAAGACGAAGTCGGGAAGGCGAGCTGAAGCAAGCGGGAACACGAAACTGGGCAGGCGAGATGAAGAAGCTGTGACGACGAAGCCGGGCAGGCGAGTTGAAGCAAGTAGGGAAGACGAAGCTAGGCAGACGAGCTGAAGCGTGCAATGAAGACAAAGTCGCGCAGGCGAGCTAAAGCAAGCAGTGAAGACGAAGTCGGCAGGCGAGCTGATGCAAGCAGGGAACACGAAGCTCTGCCGCCGAGCTGAATCAAACTGGGAAGACGAAGCCGGGAAGGCAAGCTTGAGAAGCAGTGAACATGAAGCCGGCTGGAGAGCCGATGAAAGCAGTGAAGACGAAGCCGGGGAAGCCGAAGCTGGGCAAGCGTGCTGAAGTAAACAGTGAAGACGACGCCGAGAAGACGAACTGAAGCAAGCAGTGAAGTCGAAGCCGGGCAGGGGAGCTGAAACAAGCATTGAAGATTAAGCTGGGCAGGCGAGCTGAAGGAATCAGTGAAAACGAAGCCGGGCAGGCTAGTTGAAGCAAGGAGGGAAGACGATGTCGGGCACGCGAGCTGTAGAAAGCCGTGAAGACGAAGCTGGGCAGGCGACCTGAAACAAGGAGTAAAGATGAAGCCGGGCAGGCGACCTGAAGCAAGGAGTAAAGACGAAGCCGGCAGGCGGGTTGAAGCAAGGAGTAAAGACGAAGCCGGGCAGGCGGGTTGAAGCAATCAGTGAAGACGAAGCCGGGCAAGGCAGTTAATGCAAGCAGTGAAGACGAAGCCGGGCAGGCGAGCTAAAGCAAGCTGTGAAGACGAAGCCGGGCAGGCGAGCTAAAGCAAGCAGGGAATTCGAAGCCGGGCTTTCGAACTGAAGCAAGCAGTGAAGGCGAAGCCGGGCAGGCGAGCAGAAGCAAGCAGGGGAGACTAAGCCGTGCAGGCGTGCTAAAGCAAGCAGGGATGACGAAGCCGGGCAGGCGTGCTAAAGTAAACAGGGAAGACGAACCCGGGCAGGCGAGCTGAAGCAAACAGGGAAGTCGAAGCTGGGCTGACGAACTGAAGCAAACAGTGTAGATGAAGCCGGGCAGGCGAGCTGAAGCCAGCAGTGAAGACGAATCTGGGCAGGCGAGCAGAAGCAAGCAAAGGAGACGAAGCTGGGCAGGCGTGCTAAAGCAAGGAGGGAAGACGAAGCCGGGCAGACGAGCTGAAGCAAGCAGGGAAGACGAAGCCGGGCAGAGGAGCTGAAGCAAGCAGGGAAGAGCAAGCTGGGCAGACGAGCTGAAGCAAACAGTGAAGACGAAGTCGGGCAGTCGAGCTGAAGCAAGCAGGGAACACGAAGCTGGTCAGGCGAGCTCAAGAAAGCAGGGAAGACAAAGCCGGTTAGGCGAGCTCAAGCAAGAAGGTAAGAGGAAGCCGGGCTGGTGAGCTGATACAAGCATTGAAGACGAAACCGAGCAGGCCATCTGAAGCAAGGAGGGATGTGGAAGCCGGGCAGGCGAGCTAATGCATACAGAGATGACGAATCCAGTCAGTCGAGATGAAGCAAGCAGTGATGATGAAGCCGGGCAGGCGAGGTGATGTTAGGGGTGAAGAACAAGCCAGGCAGGCGAGCTCAAGCAAGCAGTGAAGATGAAGCCGGGCAGGCGGTTTGAAGCAATCAGTGAAGACGAAGCCGAGCAGGCGAGCTGAAACAAGCAGTGAAGACGAAGTCGGGCAGGCGACCTGAAGCAAGCAGTGAAGACGAAGTCGGGCAGGCGACCTGAAGGAAGCAGGGAACACGAAGCTGGGCAGGCGAGCTGAAGCAAGCAGTGATGACGAAGCCGGGCAGGCGATCTGAAGCAAGCAGAGAAGGAGAAGCCGGGCTGGCGAGCTGATGCAAGCATTGAAGACGAAGCTGCGCAGGCCATCTGAAGCAAGGAGAGATGAGGAAGCCGGGCAGGCGAGCTAATGCACGCAGGCAAGACGAATCCTGTCAGGCGAGTTGAAGCAAGCAGTGAAGACGAAGCCGGGCATGCGAAGTGATGCAAGCAATGAAGAAGAAACCGGGCAGGCGAGCTCAAGCAAGCATAGAAAATGAAGCCGGGTACGCATGTTGAAGCAAGCAGTGAAGACGAAGCCTGGCAGGCGGGTTGAAGCAAGAATTGAAGACGAAGCCGGGGAAGCGAATCTGGGCAGGCGAGCTGGAACAAGCAGTGAAGACGATGCTGGGAATGAGGGTTGAAGATAGCAGCGACGACCGCGCCGAAAAAGGCGATCTGAGGCAAGAACGAAGCAGAAACCGGGAAGGCGGGCTAATGCAAGGACGAAACGGAAGCCGGGGAGGCGAGGTGATGCAATCAGGAAAGAGGAAACCGGGCTGGGGAGCTGATACAAGCCGGAAGCCGATCCCGGGGAAACCAAAGCTGGGCATGTGAGCTGAAAGAAGCACGAAGCAGGAGCTGGACAGGCGATCTGGTGCAAGCACGAATCAGAATCCGGACAGGCGGGCTGATACAAGCACGAAACGGAAGCCGGGCAGGGGAGCTGAAATAAGCAGGAAGTCTAAATCTGGCAGATGAGCTGATGCAGGCAGGTAGCCGAAGACGCGCAGGCGAGCTGAGTCAAGCAAAAGACGATGCCGGACAGGCGAGCTGAAGCAAGCTAGCAAGCAAGAAGCCGAAGCCCGGTAGGCGAACTGATGCGAGCAGAAAGCCGAAGCCGGGTAAGCGAACTGAAGCAAGAAGCACGCCGAAGCAGGACTGGCGAACTGAATCAAGCAGGTAGCCGAAGCCGAATAGGCGAACTAGAGCAAGCAAGCAGCAAGCCGAAACCGGGTAGGCGAACTGAAACAAGCAGCAAGCCCAACACGGGTAGGCAAACTGAAAAAAGCAGTAAGCCGAACCCGGGTACGCGAGCTGAAGTAAGCAGCAAGCCGAAGTTGGGTAGGCGAACAGAAGCAAGCAGCATGCCGTAGTCGGGTATGCTGGCTGAAGCAAACAGTAAGCCAAAGCCCTGTAGGCGAGCTGAAGAAAGCAGCAAGCCGAAGCCGGGTAGGCGTGCTGAAGCAAGCCGATGCCGGGTAGGCGAGCTGAAGCAAGGAGTAAGCCGAATCCGAGTAGGCGTGCTGAAGCAAGCCGAAGCCGAGTAGGCGAGATGAAGCAAGCCGAAGCCGGGTAGGCATGCTGAAGTAAGCCGAAGCCCGGGTAGCGTGTTGAAACAAGTAGCAAGCCGAATCCAAGTAGGCTTGCTGAAGCAAACAGCAAGCCGAAGCCGGGTAGGTGTGTTGAAGCAAGCAGTAAGCCGAAGACGGGTAGTCGAGCTCACGCAAGAAGCAAGCAGAAGCCCGAATGGCGAGCATCCAGCAAGCAGGCATGCCGAAGCAGGACAGGCTAGCTACAGCAAGCAGGGAATCTGAATCGGGGCAGGCGACTTGAAGCAAGCATTAAAGCTGAAGCCGGGCGTGCGTGCTCAAGCTGGCAGGCATGCCGAAGCCGGACAGGCAAGCTACAGCAAAGCAGGGAATCCGAATCGGGGCAGGCGAGTTGAAGCAAGCAGGGAAGCCGAAGCCGGGCTCGTGTGCTCATGCTAGCAGGCATGCCGAAGTCGGGCTAGCGTGCTCAATCCCAGTGGGTGAGCTTTTAAAAATAAAACAAGCCGGACATGGAAGCTACGAGCCAGGTGGGCGAACTAAACCCGGGTTGGGAAACTACAATCCACGTGGGGGAGCTCACGCCGGCGATGGGAACTACGAGCCATGTGGGCGAGCTGAAGCCGGGGCAGGAGCTCAATCTTTCAGGCAAGCCGACGCCGGGCAGGCGAGCCTCAAGCAAACAGGCAATCCAAACCCCCGGACAGGCGATCTGAAGCGAGCAGGCAACCCGAAGCCGGTCAAGCGAGCTGAAGCCGGACAGAGGAGTTGACACAGGCAAGCAACCCGAAGCCGGACAGGCGAGCTGGAGAACAGCAAGCCAAATCCGAGCTGAAGCAAGCAGGCAACCTCAAGCCGGACAGGTGAACTGAAGCAAGCATACAGCCTCAAGCCGGACAGGTGAACTGAAGCAAGCAGCAAGACAAAGCCGGACAGGCGAACTGAAGCAAGCAGCAAGACAAAGCCGAACAGGCGAACTGAAGCAAGCAAGACAAAGCCGGACAGGCGAGCTGATGCAAGCAAGAAAGCAACCCGAAGCCGGATAGGCACGCTGAAGCAAGCTGGTAAGACGAACCTGCAGGCGAGCTGAAGCGAGAAGGAAAGCCAAAGTCGGACAGGCTTGAACGAGAAAGCGAGCAGGCCGGTGCCGGTCTGGCATGCACCAGAAAGCGAGCAGGCCCAAGCCGGGCAGGCTTATACCAACAAGCGAGCATTTCGAAGCCGAGCAGGTAAACTCCAAGAAGCGAGCTAATATAAGCCAGGCAAGTAAACATGAACAAGCGAGCTGTTGGAGGCGAGGCAAGTAATCACCAAGAAGAGATCTGATCGAAGCCATGCAAGTAAAGATCAAGAAGCGAGCTGTTCGAGGCCTGGGAAGTAATCACCAAGAAGAAAACTGATCGAAGCCATGCAAGTAAACACCATGAAGCGAGCATTTCGAAGCCAGGCAAGTAAACACCAAGAAGCTTGTTATTCGAAGCCAAGGAAAAAAACGGCAAGAAGCGAGCTTTTCGAAGCCAGGCAAGTAAACGCCAAGAAACTTTTTGTTCGAAGCCAGGGAAGTAAACACCAAGAATCGAGGTGATCATAGCAAGGCAGGTAAACACCAAGAAGCGAGCTGTTCGAAGCCAGGAAAGTAATCACCAAGTATTAAGCTGTTCGAAGCCAGGCAAGTAAACGCCAAAAAGCGAGCTGTTCGAAGCCAGGCAAGTAAACGCCAAGAACCTTGTTGTTCGAAGCCAGGGAAGTAAACGGTAATTAGCGAGCTTTTCGAAGCCAGGCACATAAACACCAAAAAAGCGAACTGTTCGAGGCCAGGCAGGTAAACACCAAGAAGCGAGCAGTCGAGGCCAGGTAGGTAAACACCAAGAAGCGAGCTGTTCGAGGCCAGGCAGGTAAACACCAAGAAGCGAGCTGTTCGAGGGCACGCAGGTAAACACCAACTAGCGAGCTGTTCGGAGCCAGGCAGGTAAAAACCAAGAAGCGAGCTATTCGAAGCCAGGAAGGTAAACACCTAGAAGCGAGCTGTTCGAAGCCAGGCAAGTAAACACCAAGAAGCGAGCTGTTCCAAGCCAGGCAAGTAAACACCAAGAAGCGAGCTCTTCGAAGCCAGGCAGGCAAACACCAAGAAGCTCCACCAATCGAGCTATTCGAAGCCACGAAAACAAGGAGCCTAGCATAAAGCAAATACGAAACAATGAGGCTAGCTAAGGGATGGTAGCAAGTAAGCAGGTTCTTGTAGTTCAGGCAACCTGTTCGCAAAAAAAAAAAGTACTGTTATCCAATTAGTAGATGGCTTTCGAATTCTACATGATATAGTGATACCTTTTCTCCAGTAATGAATGTTATATTAGAAAATATAATTTCAAGAACTCAATGACATGGGTCTTGAGATGAGACAACAATAGAGCTGTACACAACCCCAGTCGAACAATGGGCTTTACGTCAGTGGACCAACAGGCGATTTGGATGTTAAAAAACAAAATAACGAGTACACAATATAGCAAACTGAAGTATAGAGACTAAAAATGATTTAATACAAAGTATCAAAATAAATGTAAACATATTATGGCCTTTTAAATCTTGTAAACTGTCCAAACTTACTACGTCAGAATACATGGTACTTGTAAGTACACTAAAACCACAAACAATTCTAATATATATGTTTAATACATCAATTAAAGAGCATTTAAATGTATTAAGTGCAATGAATAACAGAAATGTCCTCAAATGAGATTATTTCTGCGCGGTTGTTTATAACAAGAAATTTATTTATCAACTTAAAAAGTATTTTATTGCAATAAATATTCATAAAACGGTATATTACGTGTATTTAACCTCAGAATATAATTATCTTTAATTCATTTTACTCAGTACCAAAGTGAAAGCAGAATATGATACACGAGTTATAGAAAGACCTATAAAACAACACTGCAAATTATTGAGGACGACTGAGATATCATGTACTGTTTTACAATTATTAACATTTTAACACAGTAACCTCAACGGAGTTTCGTAGTGTATTTTAAAAACATTTATCAATTTTACTCGTAAATATGAAAAAAATAGGACTATTGCTTGAAACCACTGTAATACATCTGCAATTATAAAACTAGGAAGTCATAACCACGGAGATAACTACGATCATAGTGCGTAAATAAAAAACAAATGCCGTTCCAACAAAAATGTATATCTGTATCTTTTTTATGATGATGATTAAATGGCATAGCCCATTGTTGAGCCATAGCCTCTGCTTTGTCTGGAGTTAATAGACCTAGCTCACTTTTAGTTACTTTATTTCCTAAATATGTCATGAGTGGCATGTGGTTAACACACCGACTCAATGAGACATCTAGCAGGCAGCTAAGATATTACTGGGATGTACGATAAATATTGCTTACAGGCATCTCTGTTCAGGCTTTAGGACCTTATGCGAGTCCAAAAATCTTCAGACTCGGGACCCACTGCTTAAAGTCCTTCACGAAAGACTTGCCCTTGGATTTTCCATCCTAAAAAAAATCCATAGACCGATGCTGGTTTGAACCCATGACTCGATGCACGGGTCATAACCACTAGTCCACCCCGGCCGAGCTCATTTAATTGCGTGAAACAAAAACAAAAGCCGTTCTATGGAATTATTCCAGTTTTAGCTCTTGTTATGGCGCATATTCTTCTAATTCGATATTATAAAGATTTGATTTTATATTTATTAAGGAACAATTGTGATATTCCTCTTGATTCACAAATTTGTGGGCTTATTAAACAATGTGGAAGGTGCAATAGATGTAGAAGCGTACGGGGTTTTTATAAAAAATAACCAACGTATATTAATATACATAGAGGAAATTCGGGTAATGTGGGCCCTGTTAATATCTTCTTTAATTGGTGCTGCCCTCGAACAGAAAATATTTTAACCACTACCCTCATCAACTTGGCACGCCGTAGCGTAGTGGTTAAGGCACTGAGCTACAAGACGGAGGGTCGAGGGTTCAAGTCCCGTTGGGGTCAGGATTTTTAAACTGACCCAAACCCTCTGGCGGCACTATGGCCCTGGGGTCGACTCAGCCTCTAACGGAAATGAGTACCAGACGCTTGTTCTGGGGGTAAAGGCGGCCGTCACGCAGGGCTGACAACCCGGCTGACATAAAGTGCCGATTGTCTAGAAAAAGTGGGAGCCTTAACCTCCTACTACCCCAAGGGCATCCGGGCCTGTTGTGGGATCACTTTACTTTTACTTTACCCTCATCAACTTCTATGTTTTCAAGGCCAGTTTCTTTTATTCTTTATGCAAATAAGTGTTTATTTGTGACGTTTATGAAAACGACCATTTAAAGGTTTTTCAAGCTAAGGATTAATTCTTAATTGCTACTATTGAATATTATAAATATTTTTAAAAATCTCCTGAATACATAATGTTGTGTAGATGCTGTTTTAATATACTGACGGGTTTGGTTTCGTATTATGTCACATGGCGGCTGTATAAAATAATTAATCATAACAAAGGTATTCGGTTAATGTGGATCCACCACCAGGCGGCTGAAGTGCATCAGGGTACACTTTACGCGAATACGTATATTTTATCAATGAGGATGCTATCTGTAAAAACTATGCACTTAATTATTTTTATTTAATGTCCTTGTAATTTTACTAATCTCAAAGACAGTTAATGACGTGTGAATGTTTTAATAAACAATATGTTTTCAAAACTTTAAATATATATCAATGCTTTTTAATTACGATCAGCCATAAATACTTTCAGATTAATTTATACCTGTCTGTATAAATTAATAGAGTAAATAAACTTAAAAATAGTCTAAAAGCTAGGATGGACTCTGGACTCTGGGGTCCACATTACCCGAATATGAAGGTAAACGTGGACTTTTCTTGAAATGTAAAAAGTTTACAAATGATGAAGATGTTTTCATATTTGAATAAAATGGCAATGCTATTTGATAGTGATAACACTAATGATAATTACTGTAATTAAACAAAATTCAAGTCCCTTAATTAAAAGACGAAAAACAGCAAGTTCAAAATAGGGATCCACATTACCCGAAGTTTCTTTAATAAGTTGCAAGGGATGTAAAAAATCTTAATCTTTAATTGAACGTACATTCTTTGAAAATTCTCGTATTCCTCTTCCGACAGAATTGGAAATTATACTTCTGTGGTCTAAAAAAATATGTTGAAAGCATAAGAAATTTATGTTATTATTATTGATTTCGTACATCTCAATGATGGATAAATCATATTTGAAGAGAAAAATTATACGCTCAGACCGGGACTTGAACCGGGACCCTTGGTACTCTAGACCAAGTGCTCTACCAACTGAGCTACCTGAGCAATTACCGATCTAAACGCAAATCTCTCTCTATATACATTGTAATTCCCGTCCACCAAATGCTATGAAGCCATGCTTCTATCTTGGAAAAAGCCGTACTGGCTGTAATGTATAATTCCCAAATATGTCTTCTTAATAAAGGAGCCGCCATTTGCAAGATAGAAGCATGGCTTCATAGCATTTGGTGGACGGGAATTACAATGTATATAGAGAGAGATTTGCGTTTAGATCGGTACTTGCTCAGGTAGCTCAGTTGGTAGAGCACTTGGTCTAGAGAACCAAGGGTCCCGGGTTCAAGTCCCGGTCTGAGCGTATAATTTTTCTCTTCAAATATGATAAGAAATTTAGTTGACGTATGTAAAATACTGTTATATAGTATTCCGGTTATTGCAGGAACATTGTGTCATGGAAATTAATCACAGACCACTCTCAATTTCGTCTCGGTGGTCCAAATTGTACTCTGCAAATTGATGAAAGTTGTCTTGGAAAAGCAAATAAAATAGGGGAAGGTTGTTAGATAATAGTGGGATTTAGAAATTTACGATATTATGCAAAAAAGGGGAATAAATGTTTTTGTTGTGAGAAGGGGAGCTTAAGATTTGATTCCTGTCATTTCCATAAAGTTCAGCCGGGTACAGAAATCTGGACTGACGAGTGGCGTGCGTACAACGGTTTGAGGCAACCCGGATATACTCACATAACAGTAAATCACACTAAAGTTAAACCAGTGGATCTCCAGCTCTGACATTTAGGTTGTACGGAGGGTAAAGGGAGAATCTTGTCGTGTACTGCCAATAAGGAAATAGTTGAATGGTAGCAGTTGTCTCCCATAACCAATCACTGCTCGTGACGCCGCTATAGCGCGCTAGTAAGGTTTGAAATTGCTGAGATGTTGACAGCTGTATTTCTGCTAACCGCATACATAAAGCGGACCTTCCCACTGAATATCCATATCGGCAACACTGTCGTGAAAACGTCAGAGCTGGAGGTCCTGTAGCTGGAGTATAGATTATTCGTTGATCCTGAAGCCGGGTTTTGCATGAATGCTATAGAATCTTATTGGTCACTATACTCAAACGATTTTGCCGGCAAAAATATGTGATTTGGACTTCGTTACTCCCGTTGAAACATTTATTTGGAGGGATACGTATTGCAGAAATGAAGATCCATTCCAAATTTTCCTCCGGCAAGTCCGTGAAAGGTATTCATTATAAGTGGCTACTTCAGTTTCAGGTATGGATTACAAGATTACTACTGTAATTTATATAGGCTACATTCTTGTAATTTAATATTGTCTAATTGTCATTATATTTATTACTTTCACTGGTTAGATTAATTTAATTAAGTTAGGTTAAATTTTAAGCTATTTTTGCTTAAATATTTTGGGTTCCTTTTCATTCAACTTTTTTTTAAGTGATCGCCTCTTGTGGTATCAAATATGTATTTAATTGCGATCTGTTTCAACATAACAAATGGAGTCCTCATTTAAATAAAAATGCATTTATAATCAGTACATTTCAGAAATAAATATATTATATCACGTGCTACAAACATTATCTAAATTTTAAAATCTGTTTAACTGCGTACAAAAATTACCTCTCCATTACAGATATTCTATGGGAATTCAAAATGGCCGACGTTTACAACATAAGTAAATACTTCCACTCCGTCATTTCAAAATACGTTAATATACTTTAACAATAAATAGAAAGAACTTTGAGTAATGTGGAACCTATTTAGAATTTGTTATTTTTCATCTTTTAATTAATGTACCGTATTTTAATACACAAGTGATCTTCTTGGTGATCAAATATTAAAAATATATATATACAGTCAATATGCCCATTTCACCAATTAATGTTTAAAAAGGTCAACAAGTTTCCACAGCCAAGCTGTCATTCTCAAGACCAGATATTGACTGTCAATATCTGGTCTTGAGAATGACAGCTTGGCTGTGGAAACTTGTTGACCTTTTTAAACATTAATTGGTGAAATGGGCATATTGACTGTGTATATATATATATATATATATATATATATATTTTTTTTAATTAATGGATTTGAATTTGGTTTAATTAGTGTAATTATCATTAGTGTTATAACTATGAAATAGAATTGTTATTTTACTCAAATATGAAAACATCTTCATATTTTATAAACGTTTTAACATTACAATAAAGGTCCAATTTAACCTCCATATTCGGATAAAGTGGACCCCAGAGTCCACCCTAGCTTTTAGGTTATTTTAATTTAATTTATTCTATTGATTTATACAAACAGACACAAATTAATATGAAAATATGTGTGACTGATCGCAATTAAAACTTGTTCATATTTATTTAATATTATGGAAAATTATTGTTGATTATAACATTCACACGTCATTCATCTGTAGACACGATTTGGGTTTAGTAAAATTACAAGTATATTAAATAAAATTAATTAAGTGTATGGTTTTGTACATATAGCATCCTCATTGATACAATTTACGTAGGCCTACTTGTGTAAAGTGCACCCAGATCCACTTTAACCGCCTCGTGGAGGATCCACATTAACGGAATTCCTTAGTTCTGCTTAATTATTTGATACATCCCTCATATAACATAATATCAAACCAAACCCGTCAGTACATAAAAACATCATCTGCATGATATATCTAGGAGTTTTTTTTTTCAGTATTTATAATATTCAATAGCAGAAATTAAGAATTAGTTGCTAGCTTCAAAAACGTTTAAACTGGTCATTTTCATAAATGTCACAAATAGACTCTTCTGCGCACAAACAATAAAAGAAACAGGCATTGAACACGTCAAAATTGATTAAGGGAAGAAGTTCAAATATTTTCTGTTCGAGGACAGCACCAATTAAAGAAGATATTAACAGGGTCCACTCAAACCGAAGGGTTCACATTACACGAACTTCCTCTAATTTCCGTGGATTAACGTTATTTTTATAAATCACGCTTTAATATTTAAAGTAAAACTAATTAAAATTGCAAAACACACACCTTAACTAAATAATATGGATAAAATGTGAACACGTTATTTGATAAATTAGCACGTATTTAATGAACATCATCTTTTAGCTGGCTGTACACTTAGCAAAAAAATAATGGACTGACTCTTGATCTTGAATATTTTAAGTTCTAACGCGCGATTCACACGAGTAAACTAATTGCACAGTAGAGCTATAATAGGTTTGCACAGTACAACTACAATACGTTTGCCTTCTTCCTTTGAAGAGCTTTCTTTCAAGCACAGCAAGTCAGCGAACGCTTAGCTCAGTGCTTAGTGGCTTGATACGTATGCGAAAGATCATAGGTTCGATTCCCGATGACGTTAATTTCTAAATGTTAAAATGCTTTCCATTTCATTAAATAAAAAACTATTATTAGTAGTAGTATTATTAGTATTATTATTATTATTACTGTTACTATTGTTATTATTATTATTATTATTATTATTATTATTATTATTATTATTATTATTACTAGTACTAAGAGCGAACGTGTCCTCCATATTGGTGTATTATGGAACTCAATTAGAAATTAATAATTTAAAGTGCAACAGTATATTAAAAGGTGCAAATTAACATCAGTGCAATGAATATTCATATCATGTGTTTCTAATAATAAATCATTTTTTATCAAAAGGTATTTATTTCATTATGGAACAGTAAACCTTTTGCTCTACCACTAGTTTCCAGGGAATCATCCCAATAGCCCTCCATCAATTTACAATTTATAAATTATGGTGAACTCCGCAGTCGGAGGAGACCCCTCCAATTTCTATTACTATTACTATTATTATTATTATTATTATTATTATTATTATTATTATTATTATTATTATTATTATTATTATTATTGTTGTTGTTGTTATTATTATTAATATTATTATTATTAATATTATTAATATTATTAATATTATTATTGTTATTATTATTAATATTACTATTATTACTGTTATTAGTATAATTACCCACCATATCTATGTGCTATTATTAGACTGGACTTGACATATATAAACTAAATTTTTTCCTGACTAATACGAAATAAATAAATAAACACATAGATATATGAAGCTATATTATCTATTATTACATACATTTATAGCTTTATTATTAAAACCTACTACTGCACACACAATTAAATTTGTACCGGTAGGTAAATAGTGTTATAGAGTTTACGAAGGTAGGATGTTACTTAATATAGTGTAAAGTGGACGTAGATTACGTGGTAGGAATTAAATGTTAGGAAGTAATTTGCAAAAATGTAAATGGATAAATAAGAACATTGTCGAGAGATTCGAACCCTGGCTCTCATATATTTCATTTTTGTGTAACTGGTTTAACGATCTACGCTACTCGAGTCGGATACTAATTGTCTAAATCCTGGTTGTCTTGTTTACCTTTACACTATGAACGAGAGTTGAACTTCATTTGAAATGTTGCAATTTGAGTAATATTGCATTTGTCGAAACACTCGTAAATATCTAGAAACATGTCTCCTTCACTGTTCTTTAACTATTTAAGACGATTAAATCCAAAAACAGCGTAGGATATTTAAAACATTTAAATATGCGTTATCTCGTGAACCACAGCTCTTCGAGCATGCACGGTAGGCCATAACACGGACTTTTTTTTTTTTTGCTAAGAGTACATTCAAAAAAGTGTTGTTTCAAGTCGGTGTTAGTCCATGGCAGGGAACGTTTTCTATTAACATATAAATATGAACAGAAGAAATGGCACTGGGCTTGCAGTCTGGAAGTTACAAAAGCTAAGGGGAATAATTAAAAAAAATAAACCATAGAATATTCTGAAATGTATTACTGAGGGTGGCAAATATATGGCAGAAAGGAGACACACGATGAATAAATTCGTAAGCAGAAGTTTATATATTATTTAAAACTATTTCCAAAACTCTTTTATGAAAGTAATTAAAATGGGAAATTATTTTAGTAAGTTTTATATTATATACTTAAATGAAGGTACACATAAATTAAAAATCTGTACCTAATATTCATAAATATATAGCTACATTTCGATTAATGCTTATGAATAAATTCAATGGTTCTCTCTCTATTTTGGATGAAAAAATTAACACTAATTAAATATTAAGTGGGATTAATTTCAACTTTATTATAGATGTGAAAATATATAAAGTTCTACTTATAATGTTTATGTTTTAGTATAGTTATTCTTCTTTACTTTAACGTCACACCTTGTAGGTACTTTTATGTGCCACACGTTCCCCGGGCCTTACAGTGATACGACCTTTCGGGAGAGAGATTTTAACTATAGATCACATACATACTTTTTTGACTACACAAGAACATGTAGGGCCTCTCTGAATGAGTGATCTGATCAACATTCAGACGAAATGCACGATTCACACACACATTCACACAAAACGTGACAAATATGATGATAATGATTATAATGGACAAATGATATTCGGGGACAGTTTAGGCTTAAATGTTTTCTGACATTTGTCTTACAGGTGAGGAAAAATCCCGAAAAACCTCATCTATGAAACTTCTCCCGACTGGGGACTCGCTGCGTGACAAGGCAGCACGCTACCTCGAGACTACAGCATGGACAGTTGTTAGTTAAATAAATAATTATTTAATATGTCGTTAGTTTGATAAATATTTAAATAGTTTCTAATTTAGGGTACACTTTATCCCATAAGGATTAGAGTAATTTTGTATAGGTTCAAGCTTAACCTCTCATCCTGTATATTTCTATATGAACCATCTAAACCCATAAAAATCCAGAAATCATCCCTATCCTTGTATGCAATCCATTATAAATAACCTACATAGGTATATCGTTACCAATCTCCAGGATTAAATTTTAAGAATATTATAAAGAGAATAACCCCTGCCAGCTACTCTAAGAGTACAAAGCTCTTCGAAGTTAAAGTATAAAATGTATCCTAATCGTAACAGTTATTACTAGGAGCGGATTTTTATGTAATAAAAGGTAAGGTTGCAATGCAGATAGTATATATTATTCAACTGTTTGTGTGTGAAACAAGATAAAACACAGTCAAAAGTCTTACTTCTCATTATACTATTCAACTATTTGTGTGTGGAACCAAAACAAAAGACAGTCATAAACCTAACTTCTCACTATACATGTTGCAATCTTAACTTTTAGAACATAAAAATCGGCTCCCTAGTTATTACTATAAATAGCTAATAATATTAAGGATCGGTTTCACCAACACAGGTAACTGTATTACGCCAGTTTAAGCTACGCATTATACACGGAGAAAACTGGCGTAATACAGTTACCTCTTTTGGTAAAATTGACCCTAAATGCATTAAAATTGTATTTAACTGCATAAGAAAATTACTGGTATTGTACACCCAAACCTTCCGATTTTCATTTGTTTTCGCGTCCAATGTGTTAGTTAGTCCTCATTTATTTTTCGTTCTTTAAATTTAATTACATTTGTCATCGTTACGTTAACAATTTCGCACAAAATAACATTTCTGTCACAATAACTTACATTGCTGTATCTTTCATAAACCTGCAAATATATAGTTCAAATATTTAGACGCATGGTATCTTTTGAACATTAAATTACAATCTTATGTAATTTTACATATTTCACAATACGGATTAATAGAATATATATTAATTATGAAGAAACGTAATATGAACGAATTAAATAATATATGAACAATAACTGAGGTATTTAAATCATTTTCGTTCATTTGAACTATTTCCTTGGGGAAATCTACACTTTATCCTATGTCCTATTTCGTACCTTCCTCAATTTCACTTATATGCATGCCATAAAATTCCACGCAATTAAAACTACATTACAACACATTATAATAATTGGCACTATTACTTAACGTGGTTTTCGGCGAAATTCGAAGCTTGGATCTTCAGATTTATACGTAGTATTACACCTTAATGATCTTGGCTAAGTAGTCAGGTTGAGAAAGTGAGATTTAATAAGCCTTATATGTTATTATCCGGATTTTGAAAAATTAAAATTGAACTGTAATATTTTCCCCGACTATTTAACTCATGCCCCAAATGGGAGTCAATGACCAATCACATTTCAATGATTTCTGTTTTACAACCAATAAGAGTCATGTTTCACGAAATATTTATCAGTGTTAAATTTACCATATTAAAGAACGCTCCTCCTTTTTAATATTCTGAACAGGTCTGACCATTATTTTGCAGTAACTGAGCCTCTAAGAAATACGGCTACCAGATTGTATATATAGCGCATAGATGTCAACACTTAGCGCTTGCAGGAGTTAATATAAAAAACATTTGTACCACCAAAAAAAGAAACCACTGTTTGCACTTTCTTAAATGTATTTTTTCCCAGGTAATAATCCAGAAAAAATATAATTGTCATATTTACATCATACGACATCAGAAATGAATTAATGTACAGTTTGATGTTTCATTTTTTTCCACTAGAGATCATTCTTACTATATTGCGTTCCTTTGACAATAAATAGTATGATCTGGTTGCAGTGTTAAACAAAAGAATCAGATGGAGCGTACCTATCGTTTCTCATTTGTTTTCAAACACCGCCGTTTACATTAAATATATAAATATTTTAAAATAACTATAGTTAAATAATGATTTGTGAGTAAACAGCTTAATTTTATTCGTTAAATAGTCCAAACAAATGCCACTCTTGATTTCCAAATTCTCTAGATAAATTGGAAATCACTCGTTGCATTACTTATGATATGTAAACACCTCTCACAAAGAAGATATCCTAATTACTTTGTTTTAGGCAAAAAACTTAAAACAAATGGGCACAAAGTAGTAGAATTACAATTATCATATAACTGTGATGACATTCCCATTTTTTTTAACTTCAACATTCATATTTCCATTTGTAAAGATGTCACAGAAATTATATTCAACTTTCATTTATAATTGAAGCAATATAAAATATAACAGAAATGTGACCTAACAAACAAAGCTAAACACAATGGATTATTGTAATGTTAGTGAGGTATTGTATATATATATGTATGTAAGTTCGATATATGTTCATGTGGAGAAAAATATAAATATTATTTGAAAGATTTGTGCGATATTTAAACTAACCTAAATGTGATCTTACTAAATATTAACGCTAGACAAAACGTACTATGGTTAGTGTAAATTTATATTTATTAGTGTGAACTTACTTTTGTTAGTTTTTTTTAATTCAAGACCGACGTGTTTAAATGCGATGTATAACTCAAATATTTCTTGTTTATCGGAAATACGATGATCTGTGTTAATATCTAACATATGGTTCAAAATTATAATTTTTTGCGTTCTGAAAATCTGCTTGAAGAGGGTTTCGTCCCCTCAACCCCCGAAACTGCTTAAGAAACCATAAAAAAAATCGTGTAAATATTAAGTGAAATTGAGAAGTATAGTAAACTAGTTGGTCAACATATTCAAAACGAACCTGACCAACAATAGTTCGTTTTATCAATCTTAAACATTGTACTCTAATTCAAATGAGCAGATTATTGTATCTTTCATACAATATTTCTTCATTATTACAGTTATAAAGATACTTACAGTAAGCATAAGCTGTAACCATCAAGTTGTAGTCGTCTTGTTCATTCGAGCAATCATAATTTTTGTGAAAATCACTTGTAACCGTTGCAGAATAAAATTTGGCCTTCCATACATAAGCTGAAAAATAAATGTACCTCGTAACCATGGTAATGAAAAACAATATTAAACAATATGAAGAATGCAAATTATTACAAGTGATTGTGATGCATTTTATGGATTGGAAGAAGATGATTAATGAACCTTGAAAATACCATTGTCTTAAAGTGAAGGTGAACATTGGACGAAATAATCTTGGACATCATTATTGGTCGAAAATGTAATGCAGTAGATGTTTTAAACGACAACACGTGGACAAAAATAATTTAACGATTCATACTTAGATGTATATATTCATTCATAGATTCATTCATACATACATGCATACCTCCATACATTGATAAAAGACAATACAACCCACAACAATACTGTTTAAATTCACACGTGTTATGATTTAAAGCAGCCATCATCAAATAATTAGCAATTCGATTCGGAGAACGATTTCTCAGTAGTAGCAAAATAAGAGAGGATTTGTATGAGGAATTGAGAGAAAATAATTTAATGTATACCTTCCCACCCTTTAAATCACACTGGAAGTTCATATGGTGGTTCGTTGTCCTCGTTAAATAAGTTCATTTTTTGGATACATTCACATAATAATAATAATAATAATAATAATAATAATAATAATAATAATAATAATAATAATAATAATAATAATATTGTTACGTGTCGCACAACGTGAGCTGGGCGAGAATCGCGAGTTAGAAGACCCCCACAAACCGTCCGAAGCGTCTGAAGAGTATTGCCAGAAGTTTCCACCAACATCTCCTCCCTCCTTTCATTAAACGATCGGTAACCAGAGGCATCTGGACTTCAAAATGTCTCGAAGGTATTTCAGGAAATTTCCTCGCGCCTATAAGAGAGGGACCGGAGGCGAAACCCCAGTCAGTTTTGCGGTGGACAATGTGAAGTTAAGTGAACGAGAAATTGTGGCGACCTTATTCAGCAGTGACTGGAAAGTAGTTGTGATTATAATAAAACATTAAAAGAATATTACTTATGAGTTGTAATTGTGGAAATAAATAAAGTGTTTAGTGAAACTTAAAAAAATCAGTGTGCTTATTTACGCCAAAATAACGCAGAAGGAAAATCCTACCATCCTAGCACAATATTAATAACACTACACAACAAAAAGGTCATACCACTGGGATAAAAATACGTTATTCGTAACGAAAAAGTTGTGTTGATTCTGAAAATCGTCATAGAAATCTCCTATCACGCAAGTTCAAAATATATAAACACATTAAAATGTCGCATGCAGAGTTTCAGATAAAATTTCACAATGTATTAATAATTTCGATATAATGATGTGTGACGTAATGATGTATTCTTACTTGGTTAAGATTAATTCACAAATGCTGTTTCATATACATGCAATGCTATTTGATCCATATTTTAAGGAAAGTACCTTGTAATTTTGCTTAAATTGTATGGTATGTGATTTTGTCTTGTATTCCTGCCTGCTCTTCTTCACAAGAAACCAACTGTAATCCCCTATCATTACTGGATCCTTACGGCCTTGGTACCCCTTTCCCATGCTGGAAATGTCTTGTTGAAACCTTTCACCTTGTTCATCACTGACATCACACAGATATTCCGGAAAAAGTTTAGATGTGAATAAAGAAAATACATTTTCAAAGATATTCTACAACCCAGGTTTTGTAGCATTTCAACAAATTTGACAACAAAGTTTTATAGGTGTCTTCTTTTGTGTTTCCGAGAAACCACGCACAACCCTTTTAAATGATTGCCAAGCTGCTAATTCAACAGCTTGTAAATTTTTCTCAAACATTTCGTCCTCCTTGAGTTTTCTGTTTGATGACCAATAAAAATTGCTTCTTTCAATTTTGCGTACGTTAACTGTGGATATTTGCCTTGTAAATATGCAAATCCACATCCGCCCTTGTTGAGTGCCTAAACAAAACTCCTCATCAGCCCAAGTTTCATGTGTAAGGGAGGAACCAGGCTGAACCAATGGTGTTTGTTTTATGTTACTTTCCCCCGTAACATATTCCTGCCGATTGCCCCACTGCTCTACCACATAGCTGTATATTTTATATTTCTATTGTTAAATCTAGATTAAATCCAAAATATTTTGTAAATAATAATTATATCGTAGACATACCACTAATATTTATTTTTATTGTAACTAGATGCAAGATTCATTTGTTTTTTTATAAATCCTGGTGTTAGACAAAGCCTTTTAAGGCCTTAACTGTGCCAGGTAAATAAAGGTATTATTATTATTATTATTATTATTATTATTATTATTATTATTATTATTATTATTATTATCATTATTAGCATTTTTCCGTAGCAAGGTGTCCCTAAAAAAATAGCATTAACAGATAATAGGGATTTGTGGAAGAGTAAAATTTACAGTGGGTTGTAGGAAAACTACTATATTGTAGACAAATTCCTTATATATATATATATATATATATATATATATATATATCAGAAATGTCCTCAAATGAGAGTCGGTCTATTTTTTTTTCGCGTCCAATGTTTTAGTTAGTCCTATAATTTACTTTTCGCTCTTTAATGTTATGTACTTTTTATCATTAAATATACAATTTCGTCCAAAACACCATCTCTCAGAATAACGTACCATTTGGTATTGGTACGTTGCTGTTTCTTTCATAAACCAGCAAATATTTATTTTTAATCTTCCTGATATTTTCAAGATGTATAAAGTCTTGTGAACATTAAAATACAATCAAAGTAATTTTACATACTTCAAAATACGGATCAATAAAATATATCAATATAACAATGTCCGAAGTTATAATGGACATTATGAAAAAACGTATGAACGACAAAATAATAAATGAACAATAACTGAACTACTTAAATCATTCTCGTTCATTTGAACTAGGCCCTTGAAGAAAAATACTTAAGTATACCTTTTGTTATTAGATGTCTTTCTCCTATGTTCTACCACATAACTATATCAATTTTACTTATATGAATAATATACAGTTCCACGCAGATCAAACTACATGACGACACACAATAATTGACACTATTACTTACCGAGGGTTTCGGCGAGATTCGAACCGTATGTTCAGATTTATAGTAATACGCCTTAATGATTTTGGCTATTAGCCACGTTGAAAAACTGAGATTTTGATAAGCCGTATATGTTATTATCCGGATTTTGAAAATTTAAAAATGAAGTGTACTATTTTCCCTGAAATGTAAATACTTCTCACATAGAAAATATCGAAATTAATTGGTTTTAGATAAGAACGTTTAAAAATGGGTAGAAAGTAATTACAATGTCATGTAGGACTAACCGTGATGCCATTTCCCATTGTTTAACTCCAACTTACATATGTTGTATTTGTAAAGATGTAATAGATATTTTATTTAACTTTCATTTATAATTGAAGCAATATAAAATCTAGCCGAAATGTGGCATAACAAACAAAAGTTATTCAGAATGGATTATTGTAATGTTAGTGTGAGTTATAATATATATATATATATATTATATCATCATCATAGTACATTCACGAATTTAGGCCATTTGTGTTGACCTGTTTCGGCCTCAAGAGAAACACCATCCAAAAGTTTTTTGAGTGGACGTCCTGGTCTTCTTCTTCCTGCAGGTTGCTATCTTAACATTTCTTTAGGTATTCTGTGATCTTCCATTCGATGAACATGTTGCATCCATCTTGACTTATAATATATATATATATATATATATACAACTTTAAGTTCATGTGAAGAAAAACTGATATACTATTTAAAAGATTTGTGCGATACTAAAACCTAACCAAAATGTGAAATTACTAATTACTAACGCTAGATAAAAAGTACCTCGATGATATCTGTACCTTGTCGTGGTGGAGTGGCTTGCGTGCTTAAATGACCCCGAGAGCTATTCCGGCGGTAGCATTGCTGCGGATAGGGTTACCCATGCCGGACTGGCCGAAGGTGATAAGCCAGACGGAAAAAAAGTAACGAAAAGAGTAACGACTTTTCACCGTAAAAATACAACCGTCAAGAAACGTGAACATGGGTTCCACTGGGGTTAAATTTTCCGGAGGTAAAATAGTCCTCCATTTAGTTCTCCGGGCGGGGACTACTTCAGGGAACCCATGCCAAAGGCTGGAACACAGGGACATGTCCCTAGGAACATGGAATGTTAGGACTTATAACAATAGCGGGGCGCTACAGATATTAACGCGGGAATTAGATAAATTTCCCCTTGGATATAGTCGCTTTACAGGAAGTTAGATGGCATGGGGAAGGTAGTCAGCAATCTGGAATATTTGCATTAAACTATGGGGGTGCTGAAAGACCTGAATTTGGAACGGAACTTTTAGTCCGAAGGAGGATCCTCCCCACTATCCGAGATAATAAGTTTGCCAGAGATAGGATATCATACATAATTCTAAATGGTAAACGACATGTTTTCGTAATCGTAAATGTACATGCTCCTACAGAACATAAAGATGATATGATGAAGGATAAGTTTTATGAACAATTTGAATTCTTATTTTATAGTCTTTCACGATAACATATGCAAATTTTGTTAAAAAATTTTAATGCAAAAGTTGGGCAGGAAGATATATTCAAACCAGCAATAGGCAAATTCAGTCTTCATGAAGATATGAAAAAAGACAATGGGGTCATATTAGTCACCTTTGTCACATCAAAGAATCTCATTGTTAAGAGCACAACATTCCAGCATAAGGATATTCATAAATAGACCTGGATATCTCCAGATGTTGAAACTCGGAACCAGATAGATCGTGTATTAGTGGACAATCGTTGGCACAGTAGCATCACCGACGTTAGATTAGTCAGAGTGACAGACTGCAATTCGGATCATCATCTGGACAGCGCAAAAATCAGAAAAGGTATCGATTATGAGAGGAACAAACGCTAAAGATGATTCTGAAAACTTTGAAATAAAATCTTGAAAAATGATTAAATGCGGCAAGAATACCAAATCAAAATTGCTATTAAATTTGAAGTACTGGAATCGTCAGATGGACAATGTGGCAAACGAAGATGAATCTGATATACCGTACATAAAGAATGGGAGGCTATAAGAGATATTATTGTCAGCATCAGAAAGAATTGATTATTATAAAAAGAGGCAAAACAAGAGATGGTTTAATGATGAATGTGCCGACATTGTAAAGAAAAGAATGCTAGCAAAACTGAAATGGTTACACGAGCCAAATTAGGTAAATTTAGATCAATTAGGTGTTTTAGATGGGAAACCACCGGGTTACTAAAGAGTAAAAAGAGGTAATATTTGAGAGAGAAGATTAATTATCTTGAAATTAATGTAAAGAATGGGAACATTAGAGAATCATATCAGGGAATTGGGATAGAGAAGAAAAGATTTCAGACTAGAACAAACATAATTAGGAATAAAAAAGGGGATATGATTGCAGATTCCAGGAGTATATTAAATAGATGGAAAAGTTAATTTAAACAGCTACTAAAAGTACATGCAGAACAGGACATTGAAGAGAATAAATTATAGACAGCGGAAATGCTAGTCGCAGAACCAACTACATTAGAGTTTGAAATGGCCATGGAAAAATTGAAGTGTATAAAAATTTTGGTTCAGATGGGATCCGAGCAGAACTGATGAGATCACGGAGAGAAAATTGATGGACGAGATACGCCAGTTGCTTAGTATGATTTGGGAAACAGAAGCTCTTCCAGATGAATGGAAAGAATCGATTATCGTACCAATCTGTAAGAAAGGAGATAAAACTGATTGCTACAACTACAGGGGCATCTCATTACTTTCAACTTCGTACAAAATTATAACAAATACTCGTATATTAGTAAACAGACTTTCTCCCTCTATTGATGACATTCTACTGGATCATCAATGTGATTTTAGAAGAAACAGGTCTACAAAATATCAGATTTTAGTATAAGACAGATTTTAGAAAACATATGGAAACATAATGGCACTGTGCATCAACTATATGTAGACTTCAAAAAAACATGCGATTCAATTAAGAGGGAGAAGTTATATAGTATCCTGCTATTCGGAATTCCTAAATAATTTTCGGATACTTTTTTAAACTCACAATGGATTGAAGCAAGTAGATACACTATTTCCTCTACTATTCAATTTTTACTAGATCTCAAATATTTAGATGATGAAGAAGATCCACAACTCAATGGTATTAATAAATTGATAATTTATGCTGATGGAGTAGTACTGTTGGGCGATAGCGAGGAGATACTAATGACCAACACTCACACACTATCGAGTAACATTAAGAAATTGAGACTAGAAGTAAATAGCCTATAAATAAAACTAAAAATATTGCCATACATAAAAATGTATTATAGACTGTATTGGAAATGCACAGCTAATAAAAATGAGGAAAATTTTGATGAATTAGCTTAATTCAAATACTTAGGAAAAATTATCACAAATAGGAATGAGATGCACAAAGAAATTAAATATGGGCTCAATACCGGAAATGCATGCTATTATGCATTACTGGGACTCTTGTCCTCGATTCCTTAAAAATGACGTTAAACTGAAAATATATACAACTGTTATTCTACCAGTTATATTATATGAATGCGAATAGTGAACTCTTACTTTAAGGGAGGAAAGGAGATTACGAGTATTTGAAAATAAAGTTCTTAGGAAACATTTTAGACCAATGAGGGATGAACAGACAGGCGAATGGAGAAAACTACATAATAGTGAGGTATATGATATGTATTGGAAGCCAGATATAATAAGAAAAGTTAAGTCTCGCAGGCTATGATGGGCAGGACATGTGGCACGTATGGGGGATGAAAGAGAAGCTTGGAAGATTCTGGTAGGAAAACCAGAGGGAAAACGCCCTGTTGGTAGACCAAGAATAAAGAGAGAGAATAACATTGACCTTGATTTGAGGGAAGAAGGATATACATGGAATTATTAGAAAACATTAGTTCAGGATAGGGATGTATGGAGAAGTTATGTCCACGCGGCCATGAACGTGCTTGATGTATCATGATAGTGAGTGAGTGAGTTTGTTAGTTAGTTAGAAAAAAGTATTAAGTTCAGTGTAAATTTATATTGGTTGGTGTGAATTTAGTTTTGTTACTTTTTTTAATCAAGACAGACGTGTTTAGAAGTAATTTATAACTTAAATACTATTCCTTGTTTATCGGAAAAGGGATGATGTGTGTTAATATATAATATATGGTCCAAAATTAGAATATTTTCGCGTTCTGAAAACCTGCATTAAGAGTTGCTTCGCCCCCATCATCTCCCGAAATTCCTTATAAGAAACCATAAACATTCGTGCAAATCTAATATA
Organism: Diploptera punctata; assembly: GCA_030220185.1. Lineage (NCBI taxonomy): Eukaryota > Metazoa > Arthropoda > Insecta > Blattodea > Blaberidae > Diploptera > Diploptera punctata. The sequence goes on along the minus strand of JASPKZ010001970.1, from coordinate 1,388,123 downwards.
TAAAAATGTTTGTTTGTTCGTTTGTATTTTATTCGCGGCCATATCGTTGATTCGATTGTGATGGGTTTTTTTGAAAAATATTCAGGAGATTCCCGGGATGAACATAGGCTATAAGAGAGTTGTGATACTCAACTATTACACCCTTAAAAATCACCCTTTGTAGTGGAAAACGTGAAAAAAGTAGCTCCATAGATGCCTAAATGGCTTACGCTGCCAACCCCATAACAAATACACAAAATTAATGTCCACAGAATTGAATATCTCAAAACGCTTTACAAAAAAGTCCGCGAAAGCATATGTTTATCTCTTACGGATAACTCACAATAACCATTTTTGTCTTTCTTTGATGCCAAGAAGATCGAGACAAGTACGTAGATTCCTGTGCAAGCATAGCATCACATGGCAGTTATTCTTTTACGGATAACTCACAATAATGAATTTTGTCTTTTAGCTCATTTATGCCAAGAAGATCGAGATAAGTAGATTCCCGGGCAACACCGGGTAATCAGCACAGGCAATCTTAAAATAATTATGATATACGTTTATAATTTATTTTCTATTTTACTTATTGAACTAATCATAAGAAGTACATTAATTTTTGTCTTTCAGCTCATTTATGCAACGAAGATCGGGATGAGTAGATTCCCGGACAACGCCGGGTAAACAGCACGGGGTATCAAAAAGTAATTACGATATAAAATTTTCCGTCTACTTGTTTAACTTAACATGAAACACATTAATTTTAATTTAATTAGGCGTAGCAGCGCACGCCGGGTGTTAGCTAGTATTAACTAAAATTTAATCCAATAGTAAACTAGTTCACCAACATATTGAAAATTAATCTGACCTACAATAGTCCGTTATATGAATATTAAACAACGCTCACTACTTTAAATGAACAGATTCTTATATCGCTCATACAATACTTCTTCATAATTATAGTAATAAACATACTTACCGTAAGCACAAGCACAGAAATAAAACTTGACCGACCATACAGAAGCATACAAATAAATTTACCTCGTAACCACGGTAATGAAAAACAATATAAAACATTTTGAAGAATGTAAATTATTACAAGCGATTGCCATGCATTTTATGGCTTGGAAGAAGATGATAAATAAAGGTAATAACCTTGAGGATAGCATTGTCGTAGACGAAGGTGAATATTGGACGAAAATGTATTGCACTAAATGTTTTGAACGATTATACGTGGATAAAATACCAGATACGCCCGCACGCATAAACTATACATAGACTTCAAAAAGGAATACGATTCATCTAAGAGGGAGTAAGTTATATAGTATCCTTCTGGAATTCCAAAAAAAGAGTTAGACTTATACGAATACGTCTAAATGGCTCAAAGTTTAGGATGCGTGTAGACAAACAGTTTTAGGATAATTTTGAAATTCACAATGGGTTAAAGCAAGGAAATGCGCTATCTCCTCTACTATTCAATTTTGTGTTAGAGCATGCCAACAAATCTTTGGAGAACGAAGAAAGCCTACTCCTCAATGGATCAATAGGCTGTTAGTTTATGCTGTTGATGTAATATTATCGGTCATGGGGCCGGTGGTGCGATGTTACCATCCGCGGTGGGCGATAAGGAGGATATACTAAGGGCCAACAAGCTCACTCTATTGAGTAACAATATGAAATTGAGACTGGAAGTAAATATAAATAAAACTACATATAGGCTAAGTTCACACATAGAAGTGCGTTATATAATGAAAATGGACAACTAATTACAAATGAAGGAGATTTTGAAGAAGTGGCTGGTTTCAAGTATCTATGAACAATAATTACAAATAGGAATCAGATGGACAAAGAGATTAAACATAGGCTTAATTATGGAAATGCATGTTATTTTGCATTACAGGGACTCTTGTCATCCCAACTCCTTTCAAGAAAACGTTAAACTGAAAATATATTAAACAGTTATTCTCCAAGTTATATTATATGGATGCGAAACATGGACTGTTACTTTAAGAGAGGAGAGACGATAACAACTGTTTGAGAATAAAGTTCTTAGGAATTTTTTTGGGCCAAAATGAGATGAATAGATAGGTGAATGGAGAAAACTACATAATAGAGAGCTACATGATATGTATAGGAAGCCAATATAATAAGAACGGTTAAGTCTCGTAGACTTCGATGGGGCAAGACATGTGGCACTTATGGGATACAATTGTGCATGGAAGCTTTTTTATAGGAAAACCAGAGAGAAATCGCCCAGTTGGTAGACGAATAATGATGTGAGAGAATAACATTATCCATGATTTGAGGGAAGTAGGTTATACAGGAGATGATTGAAAGATATTAGCGCAGGATAGGGATGTATGGAGAGCATATGTCCGCGCGGCCATGAACCTACGGGTTCGATAGAGCCAGTGTGTTAGTTAGTGTAATATCATTAATACTTTAACAATTTCACGTAACCTAATCAATGTATAAGGTAATTGTATTATTTTCTATCGTGTTTTTACTTTATATTATTACTAGACATTATTTTATTGAAACGGACTGTCAACAGCACGTACGACGTGCTGCCCGCACGATCTAATTTTACACGCTTTATATTAGCTTGACCTGTATCTATGTAACTGAATCTTTTAACGCGATTTTCACCCACGTAAAATCATTGGATCCACTTGAAAATTTGCATAGCCTACTTGTAAAAGACCCGTGACAATATAATAATTTCATATCTTGTTTCTAAAATCATGGCCATATTCATCAGAAAATAAAAAAAAGTGTCTTTGTATCTGTGTAACGGAAATTTTGAACACGATTTTCATCCACTTAGAAACATTGGATCGACTTGAAACGTTGTGTACTTGTAAAGGACCCGTGACAATAAAATAATTTCATATCGTGTTTCTAGATTCCTGGCCAGAATCATCAGAAAATCAAAAAAATGAAAACTGGTATAATAGTTTGCGGACTTGTCGACTTTTTAGTCGATCGTTGTAAGAGCTCAGTTGGTAGAGCAGTACACTCTAGTGGTATATAATTTCTGTAATCCATAGGTCGCTGATTGAAATCCGGCTGGCAGGTTTTTTTAGAAGAATATTACTTTCAGCTCATACTACAATATAATCAAATATAAAGATATTTACATTTTTATCTTATATTGTAAAATATAAAAATTAAAAAATTAAAAATAAATAATAGTTTAAAAAACTAAAACAACACGCTTGATTAGAAAACAGAACAAAAAAAAATAAAAATAATTTTAATTTCCAACATGCTTGGGATAAATAATTTTACCATCAAAAGCCTGGGGTGCTTTTTATGATTTTTACATTTTCTTCTTAGAGACTTTACTTTTACCAATATCTGTTTATTTCAAATATATTAATTGATAAAGAGCACCCCACGCTTTTGATGGTAAAATTATTTATCTCAAGCATGTTGGAAATTAAAATTATTTTTAATTTTTTTAATTCAGTTTTCTAATAAAGCGTGTTGTTTTAGTTTTTAAAACTATTATTTATTTGTAAATTACGTTGTATGTATCTTACTTTTAGTCAAATGAAGTCATACTACGACATACATACATTCATACAAACGTGCATGCATTCATTCTTTCTTCCCGAAAGTCAGCGACAGACTAAAGACAAGAATCCAGATATCTCCCAATTTGACAACGCTGGTGACCGGACATGGGAATATAAACGCCTATTTCCATCGCTTCAACATAAAGGACAGTGCAATGTGTGCATGCGGTGTTGGTGAGCAGTCTGTGCACCATGTGATATATGATTGTATAGATTTTAAAAATGAAATACAAACTCTTATAAATTTTGTAAATAAGGGTAGTGAAAGATGCCCATAGATAAGTGTAAATTAGCTAATAAGTATACAAAACAACCAAATTTTCAAATAGCGTAGACTAGAGAAAATACAATAGAACATTAGTTATACAGTAATATACTTTAGGAACTAGTCAGTAAATTAAGGCATGTAGTACTGCAGAAAACTGTAATTGAGCATGCTACTATATGAAGACTTAATAAAAATAAAATACATTCATTCATACATCCATACATTGAAAAAGACAATACAACCCACAACAATAGTGTTTAAGTTGACTAGTGTTGTTATTTAAAGAAGACATCATCAACTGATGAACAATTCGTTTCGGCGCACGAAGACTAATATAAAAAATTCAGAAAAATATATTAAAATACAATCTACAAAGTTGTAAACATACTTACGGTAATCTAATCTGTAACCACAAACAAGCAATTAATTTTACAGTCATCCTGTTCATTCGAGCAAGCATAATTATTTCTAAAATTCACATTTAACCGTCCGAGAAATAAAATTTGGCCGACCATATATAAGCTTAAAAATGAATTTACCCCGTAACCATGGTAAAGAGGAACAATATTAAACATTATGAAGACTGCAAATTATTACAAGGGATTGTGATGCATTTTATGGCTTTAACAATGTATATCTTCTTGTAAGCCCTTATTTCCCTCAACGAGATTTAGGCGCTCTCTCCATACAGGGAAGAAATTGAACCATACTAATTTAGTTACACTTGTTTTTGTATAGATGTCATTGGAGTGGCCCGTGGTCAGCGTTCCGCCTCATACTGACATCTAGGAAACCAAGGTAGTATTAGGACGGAAAATTTCGGTAAATTTTTCTTAGGGGCTACACACAATTAAATTATTTTTTTTGCTAAGTGTACATTCAAAACGTGTTGATTCAAATCGGTGTACGTCCATGGCAGGTAACGTTTTCTATTAATATATATATATATATATAGGGAGAGGGGAAATGACACTGGGCTTGCAGTCTGAAAGTTACAAAAGCTAAAGGAATAATTTCAAAAATAAACCGTAGAATATTCTGAAATATATTACTGAGGGTGGCAAATATATGGCAGAACGAAGGAGAGACACGATGAATACATTGGTAAGCAGACGTTTACATATTATTTTAAATTATTTCTAAAAATATTTTATGAAAACAAGTAATTAAGATGGGAAATTCTTTTAGTAAGTTTTATTTATTATGTACTTAAATGAAGGTACACAGAAATTAAAAATCTGTACCTAATATTCATAAATATCTACCTATGTTTCGATTAATGGTTATGAATAAATTCAAAGGTTCTGTTCCTATTTTGGAAGAAAAAATTAACACTAATTAAATTTTAAGTGGGATTAATTTCAACTTTATTTATAGATGTAAAAATATATAAAGTTCCACTTACTATGTTTGTCTTTTAGTATAGTTCTTCTTCTTTACTTTAACTTCTCACCTTGTAAGTACTTTTAAGTGCCACACGCCCCTTTGGGCTTTACAATGGCTCGACCTGTGGGGAGAGGGATTTTAACTATGGATCACACATATACTTTTATGACCACACAAGGACATGAGGGCCTCTGATCTGCTCAACATTTACACGAAATGCACGATTCATATTAAACATGGCGAATATGATGATAATAATTATAATGGCCAGATGATATGCGGGGACCGTTTAGGCCTATACGTTTTCTGACATCTGTCTTACAGGTGAGGAAAAACCCCGAAAAAACTCATCTAGGAAATTTGTCTCGACCGGGGATCGAACCAGACCCGCTGCGTGACAAGGCAGCACGCTACATCGAGACCACAGCAGTAGACTGTTGTTAGTTAAATAAATAATTATGTAATATGTCATGAGTTTGATATATATTTAAATAGTTTCTGATGTAAGGTACACTTTATCCCATACGGATTAGAGTAATGTTCTATAGTTTCCAGCTTAACCCCTCATCCTGTATATTTCTATATGAACCATCTAAACCCATAAAGGTCTAGAAATCATCCCTATCCTTGTATGCAATCCATTGTAAATAACCTACATCGGTATATCGTCACCAATCTCCAGGATTAAATTTTAAGAATATTATATAAAGAATAACCTCGGCCAGCTACTCGAATAGTATAAATCCCTTCGAAGTTAGGGTATAAAAACTATCCTAATCGTAACAGTTGTTACTACAAATAGCTAATCTGTATATTGATACGTGAAGGAAACACTTTGTACCCCATTTTAAGAACATTGCGCGCACGGAGGAGTGTGAGATTTGGTATAATTAAAGTTTTTATAGAGAAGAATTGCAGAAAAATAAAATTTATGTAAAATATGTGTTACAAATAAATTAAATTAAACAAAATTATTTTAAGGAATTTATGTGTATTACTCATTCATTTGTGTACTCATTCATTTGTTTACGTTTATAGCTGAAAGTGCATTGTTATAAGGAGAAAATCGTGCAGCAGCAATGTGAATTGACTTACGCTCAGATATGTATTATTAGTGATTTAAATAAGTGAGTACATTTCATTATTTAAATTTAATTTTAAATTAAATTAAAATTAAATTAGTGATTTAAATAACTGAGTACATTTCATTATTTAAATTCAAATTAATCCCTGTTCAATCTTGGTTTCAGTAATTCATTACTTTTTTTTCATATTTACACATTCGCGCCTCGACATAGAACAGTGACTGCTCGGTTGTGAGAGACAAAGAGAAGGGATATATATATATATATATATATATATATATATATATATATATTTCCGTACACATAATAATAGGCCAAATTCAAATGTAAATAGTACAATTAATATACAAGTGTCAAATGACACGTTTTTATTTTTTAAATGTGGCTTAGCCAAGCTATAACCACATATCGTATGTATTTTTAAAAAAATCTTAAGTTAATGCATAATGACATATTTGTGACGTACTTAAAACTCTAATCACATGTGGTCGAATTTCGACCGCTGGGCGACTACTAGTTAGTATAAATAGTTAATAACATTAAATGCCTTTAAATTGTCTTTTTCTGATACTGTACACCCCAATTTTCCACTTTTTTTCGCGTCGTTGCTTAGTCCTAATTTATTTTTCGCTCTTTAACTTTATATTATATTTTTCATCGTTAAGCTAACAATTTTGCCCAAAATAACATTGTTCTCACAATGGCTTACATTGCTGTATCTTTGATAAACCAGAGAACATATAGTTTAAATATTTATATACATAATGTATTCATCTATCCTTAGTAATTCTGCCCAAGGGCAGGTCTTTCACTGCAATCATAGCATTTTCATGCTATGCTTTGCAGTTTTACTAGGGAATAGTAGGTGTGGTAGCTTCCCGTTGCTTTCCACACCGGTGAAAGATGATGATGATAATTATAAGGATGATGATGATGGTCATATGACTTCGGGGACCGTTTGGGCCTTGATGTTTTCCTGACATTTGTCTTACAGGTGAGGAAAAATCCCGATAAAAACCTCACCCAAAAAACTGTCCCGACCGGAGATCGAACCCGGGCCCTCTGCGTGACAAGGCAGCACGCTACGTACATAATGTATTGCGACATTAAATTACAATCTTATATTATTTAACATATTTCACAATGCGGATTAATAAAATATATCAATTATGGAGAAGCGTAATATGAACAAATTAAATAATAACTGAACAATAACTAAACTACCTAAATTATTTTCGTTCATTTGAACTACGTCCTTGAAGAAGAAAAAAATTAAATACACTTTTTGTTAATACGAGTCTCTCTTTCTCATATTCTCGGTCATCTATCCTTTATCCTATGTCCTATTCCCTACCTCTCTCAGTTTTACTTATATGCATACCATAGAATTCCAAGCAATTAAAATTACATTATAATTGACACTATTACTTAACGTGGGCGTCGGCGAGTTTTGAACCTTGTACCTTCAGATTTGTACATAGTATTACACCTTAATGATCTTGGCTAACTTGCCACGTTGAGAAAGTGAGATTTTAAAAGCCTTGTATATTATTATCCGGATTAAAGAAAAAAAAGGAAATTTAGTATTTTCCCTGATATGTAGCCAAAATATTTCTCACATAGAAAATATCAAAATTACTTGGTTTTAGATAAGAAAATTTAGAAAAATGGTCACAAAGTAGTGGAACTACAATTGTCATATAACTGTGATGTCATTCCATTCTTTTTAACTTCACAATTCATATGTTTTATTTGTAAAAATGTGACAGAAATTATATTGAACTTTCTTTTATAATTGAAGCAATATACAATCTAACAGAAATGTGAAACAAAGCTGTACAAATTGGATTATTGTAATGCTAGTGTGAGTTATTATTATTATTATTATTATTATTATTATTATTATTATTATTATTATTATTATTATTATTATTATTATTATTATTATTATTATTATTATTATTATAGAGTGTATATATAAGTTCGATATATGTTCACGTGAAGAAAAACAGAAATATTATTTGAAAGATTTGTGCGATATTGAAACCGAATCAAAATGTGATCTTACTAATTACTAACGCTAGATAAAACGTAGTAAGGTTAGTGTAAATTTATATTGGTTAGTGTGAACTTACTTTTGTTAGTTTATTTCAATTAAAGATCGACATGTTTAAAAGTGATGTATATCTCAAATATCGTTCCTTGATTATCAGAATTACGATGATCACTGTTAATATCTGACATATGGTCCAAAATTATAATTTTTCGCCTTCTGAAAACCTGCTTGAAGAGGGGCTTCATCCCCCTCAACCACTGAAACTGTTTAACAAACCATAAAAATTCGTGCAGATATCAAGTAAAATTAAAAAGTATACTACACTAGTTGGCCAACATATTGAAAAATAATCTGACCAACAACAGTACGTTTTATCAATGTTAAACATTGTACTCTAATTCAAATGAGCAGATTATTATATATTTCATAAAACATTTATTCATAATTACATTTATGAACATACTTACAGTAAGCACAAGCTGTAACCATCAAGCTGTAGTCATCGTGTTCATTCGAGCAATCATAATTTTTTGTGAAAATTACTTGTAACCGTTGCAGAAATAAAATTTGGCCTTCAATACATAAGCTGAAAAATAAATTTACCTCGTAACCATGGTAATGAAAAACAATATTAAACAATATGAAAAATAAAAATTATTACAAGCGATTGTGATGCATTTTATGGATTGCAACAAGATAATCATTGGACCTTGAAGATGGCATTGTCTTAGGCGAAAGTGAACATTGGACGAAATAATCTTGGACATCAGATTAGGCCGAAAACGTAATGCAATAGATGTTTTAAACGACAACACGTGGACACGAAATACATTTAACCATTCATACTTAGGTTCATAAATTCATTCATACATACATACATCCATACATTGATAAAAGACAATACAGCCCACAACAATACTGTTTAAATTCACACATGTTATGATTTAAAGCAGCCATCATCAAATAATTAACAAGTCGATTCGGAGAACGATAAATAAGAGAGCATTTGTATGAGGAATTGAAAGAAAATATAGTCGCAATGTATACCTTCCCACCCTTTACATTACACTGGTTGTTCATATGGTGGTTCGTTGTCCTCGTTAAATAAGGTCTTTTTTCATAAATGCACATAATAGTAATAATAATTTTTATTTATATACAAAATTTTAATGTTTACAAATCTTTCTGTGCCTAAAGTTTTATTTTTCCTCTCCACTCGTTTCTCTCCATCCAATCCATGTCCTCCCGACCTCTTGCTCTCATTCCAGTTCTTATTTCCTGCATCCAGGAGTTTCCAGGTCTTCCTCTCCTCCTTCTTCCAGGTGGACACCATTCCAATATTTTCCTGGGTAATCTTTCTTCTTGCATTCGTCGTACGTGCCCATACCAATTTAATTGCTGATACTGTATATAATCTACTATTGAATAACCAATATTCATATTTTCTCTTATGACAGTATTTCTTAATTTGTCTAGTTTTGAACAATTTGCTGTTCTCCTCAAAAAATCCATTTCCATCGACATAAGTTTTTGTTCTAAGTTTTTGTTGAATTTCCAAACTTCAGCTCCATATGAGACAGTACATCTCACTATTGCATTATATATTTGTAGCTTATTTTTCCTGGTTATATGTCTGTTCCATAAGACTCCATTCATCATTGCTGTTATTGCTCTACCTTTATTTATAATAATATAATAATAATAATACTAATAATATATTGTTACGTGTCGCATAGAGACGTTTGAATTGCGCGGGCTGGGCGAGAATCGCGAGTTAGAGGACCCACACAAATCGTCCGAAGTGTCTGGAGTGTATGGCCAGACGTTTCCACCAACATCGCCTTCCTCCTTTCTGTAAAGGATCGGTTGCCAGAGGCTTCTACGCTTCGAAAGGTCTTAAAGCTATTTCTGGAAATTTCCTCGCACCTATAAGAGAGGGACCGGAGGCGAGAACGCATTCAGTCTTGCGGTAGACAGTGTGAAGTTCAGTGAACGAGAAATTAATATGAGCAATTCCATATGTGACTGACTGACATTTACAATACACTTTTGCAGCAAAATGGTTGCATAAATATTACAATTGATTGAAATTAGGGGTGTTATTTACGTGATATGATAGAGGAATAGTGTGTGGTTAACACTGTATTTAAATATACAACTTTTGAAGAAAAACAGTGCTATTTATTATCTACCAAAGTATGTGTGACTGACTGACATAAATGTCAACTCATCATGCAGCTTAACATGTTCATCTGTATCATTCTCTGTAGTGTGATTCCTAATTAAATTTTCCAAAATACCGTTTGGAGGACACATTTCAAGTTACATTCTCAATAAAAACGAAACAAAAATCACAATGAAGACCAGAGTTATAACCTAATATGTGATGTGTGACTTACTGACTACATTCTGTGACTGACTGGCATATCTGAATTTTATTAAGACTAATATTGTGGAGCTGCAAATATTATACAAATATTACAAAATAATATGAAATTATTTGCGTGAGATTTTTATCGGGGTTTTTCCTCACCTGTAAGACAAATATCAGGAAAACTTTAAGGCCCAAACGGTCCCCGAAACCATATGGCCATCATCATTATCATCATCATCATGATCATCCTTCACCGGTGTGGAAAGCAATGAGAAGCTACCACTTCTACAGTTACCTAGCAAGCATAGCAATTAATTACTTTACAAGACAATGTCATTAATGCTTTTTTGTTAGTATGCACCGATAACGTAGAATGCCAGAAGAAATTTGAGTCTATCGATTATCGTATTGTATACAATAATTTTTGTATGTTTTATGTGACTGACTGTAGCTTACCCTTAATAATTATAGGGCGCATTTTAATTATCTAGAATATTTTAATACAATTATTAGTATTACTTTTACGATCAGGAAGGACCGAAATATGGTATAACAAAAGAGTCAGTGAAACAAAACAAATCGTGAAATCGTAAAACAAAATTTCGTTTAATTTTGCAGGTGTCTTCAGGAATGTCATGTTCTACTATTAATTTTAGAATCAAAATAATCCGTATTTCAAATATTACTCCTTCGACAATTTCAAAATTTTCACATCGGTATGACATTTTCATGGAATTACTCTACATTTAAATCCTTCCGTGACTGCCTTTTAGCTCAAATTGTCACATAAGAAGGGTCAGTAATTATTTTATGAAACAGCTGAGCCGAACAGTCTACCAGATTTCCTAAATCATGTTTATGTTAATACACAGCGGAGTCCAGCAAGCAGCTGACTGCATCATGCGTATTTGCAATATAAATGAGGGGACAAATAGTCAGTCAGTCACGGGACTCCAGCAGGAAAAATAATGACTTTACAAGAAAATGTCATCAATACGTTTTTGTTAGTTGTGTACCGATAACATACAATCCAAGAGGAAATTTTAATCCATCAATTATTATATTGTGTACAGTAATTTTTATCCGTTTTCTGTGACTGACTGACCATAGCTTACAGTCAACAACTATAGGACACATTTAAAGTATACAGAATATTAGAATGCAATTAATATTGTTTCATTTACGACTAAGGAGGACCAAAGCTTGGTTTAAAAAATATTTTGTGAAATAAAACGAATGCATACGATCAAATCATTAAACAAGAAATTGGTAAAATTTTGCGTATTTTTCAGGGTTGGAATTTGACAAGTTCTACCGCTATTATTAGATTAAAATAATGCACATTTGAAACACTTTCTTATAGAATTATAAAATTTGATAGTTACAGATATATATTACATCAACAAATTATTCCTGCGTCAGTTTCAAAATTCTCACTTCGGTATGACATTTTCATGGAATCGCTCATATGATATTAGGTATGCTGTCATCCTCACAATAACCATTTATGTATTTCATTCATTCCAAGAAGATCAAAATAAGTACGTAGATTCCTATGCAAGCTAGCAGCACATGGCGGGTATTCTTTTGCGGATAACTCACAATAACGAATTTTGTCTTTTAGCTCATTTATGCCAAGAAGATCGAGATAATTAGATTCCCGGGCAACACCGGGTGATAAGCAAGGGGAATCTTAAAATAATTACGATACACATTTATAATTATTTGTCATTCTACTTGTTGAACTAATCATAAGAAGTAAATTAATTTTCGTCTTTCAGTTCATTTAGCCAAGAAGATCGGGATGAATAGGTTCCCGGACAACGCCGGGTAAACGGCACGGCGTATCTAAAAATAATTACGATATAAATTTTTCCTTTTACTTATTTAACTACACATAAAACACATTCATTTTCGTATTTCAGCTCATTTATGCCAACAAGAGATCGGGATGAGTAGGATTCCCGGGAAACGCCGGCTAATCAGCACGGGGTATCTAAAAAATATATATTTATAATTATTTTTCCTTTTACTTATTCAACTAAACATAAAATCACATTAATTTTCATTTATTTAGGCGTAGCAGCGCACGATGTGTGTTATCTAGAATCCTATACGAACAAATAATTACCTATTTATTGATATATTTAGCCTGGTGGTGTTAAGTTCATACCTACTACTCTTCCACTCACCAGGACAAATTTGTGTTACATTCAAATACAAAAATCGCAGTAATATTAGATACCTACTAAACCATTATCTGACCAGACTGAATAATAATAAAAGTAAGGTCTACAATAAAATTAAGGACAAAATTAAAACTAATGAAACAATATATACACAAAGGAAGGACGGCTCGAATCTTATGTACGTGATAAAATAAAGTAAACGAAGTAGTAGGGCTTTATTAGACCAAAAGTAAGATACATACAATGTTATTTACAAATATGGGTCGCACAAGCAGTAAGCCGTCATGCTGTTGTCAGTCCGTTTCAATAAAATAATGTCTACTAATAACAAAGTTAGAAAAAACACAATAAAAACAATGCAAGTACCCTATAAATTAATATAAACAAAGTAATAAACAGTAATGAATTAATCTATCTCTTATATACTGGCCTATATAAGCTCTTAGGTATAAATATTGATAAATCTTAATACTAGGCCCTATTTCTATTAAATAAAGCAAAGAAATCTAAATAAATAATATAGTCATCATCATCATCCATGCAAGTATTAGGCCGTGTGGTCCTCTTACGGTCTTAAAGAGTAATTTTCCATCCAGCGCTTTTTTGGACGTCCCAGTGATCTTTTGCCCTAGGAGCAGTAACGAAGCATGGTTTTTGGAATTCTTATGAAACGGAATTCGTTGAAGTTGGGCTTTCCAGTTGTTCTGGTAGTTTTGATTATGGTGAAGAATGGGTTCTACATCCAACTCTTCCATAATTTCCTCATTTCTTTTGTGGTACCACTTTGTATAGCCTGCTGTACGGCTCATAAATCGCATCTCATTTGCTGTTAATCGGCTTTCATCTATTATTCGTATTGTCCATGCTTCACTACCATATTTTAATACTGGTCTTGCGAGAATCTTATACAGCCGTAATCTTGTGTTCTTCTGTACTAAAGATGGTTTCATTATACTGTTAATTATCCCAGTTGTTTTTTGTGAAATTTGTGATTTTCTTTGATATATCAGCTTCATCTTGAAATTTTAATTTATCACCCAAATAATTAAATTCATTTACTCGTATTAAAATTTTATCATCCATAACAATTTTGCTAGGTATAGGGTATTTCCAACAAAAACACAATACTATATGTTTCTTTGTATTGATTTTCGTATTGTAGCTTTTTGCAATTATATTACAATTTTTTGCAATTATATTAAAATTATGTATAGAATACTATAAATCTGTTTCTGTTGGAACTATTAATACAAAATCATCTGCAAAAAGCAAGGAGTCTATTTGTAGGTTTCTACTAATTTGGATAGAAGCGTGTCTCATCTAAATAATATAGTAATTGCTAAAATAAATTGGCTTTTTACAAATCCCATATGTTATCTAGTAGTAGTTGTAGGCCTAGTAGGACTTTATTAGACAAAAAGTAAGATATTTACAAATATGGGTCGCACGGGCAGTAAGCCGTACGAGCTGTTGACAGTCCGTTACAATAAAGTAATAATTGGTACTATATGTTATCTATATTATACTGTATAATAGTATAGTGATAATTTGTTGACTTCCATATTCATAATAAATAGGATGGAAGTTGGAGATGAAAACGTGTCAGATAGAGAAAAGGCAGAACAGGATGTAAATAAATCCACTACTCTACACCTGTCATCACGTACCGGATGTCTTATCTTTCAACTGGATTGATAAATGTTTGACCTTCCTTATAATGAAAAAATAATCACTGCTAGTTTCCTTGTAGTTTTATTGTTTAATTAATTACCACCGATCGGTGTTCTTTTATTTTTACCCAAGTTTAACCTCTCCCTTTGAAGGACTAACAAAATTCCCTCTATCCCTCTCTACCCCATGGGGACTTACAAGGAACGGCCTCTCACGCCAAGATTCTAAATTCTGGATCACATAATCTACTTCATAATGTTTGACCACACGAGGACATGGATACCTTAGATGGATGAATGATCTGCCCAATACGAGTGCTTCCTCATAGATAATATGAACATTTAGTTATGAACATTTTAAGGCTACACAGACAATTCATTCATATATTCATCATACATAAGGCGATTATAATACAGCTTATTATTATGACTAATGATATTTGGCTTTAAACTTGTTTTAGAGCTGAGGAAAATCTTCGACAAATGCTCACTCAGTTACTTTTCCAGACCTGAGAACGAACCTGTTCTCGTTCACATGCATTACAAGTTATTGCGTTATTGGATATGTCATACATCACTATAGTATATGTGTATATATATATATATACACACACATACATATGTATAAGCATAAACAATAGAAAAAAGTGTCAGTTATACAGGTAGGACGGTGGCTATCATCTAGTCTCTACTTTAAATTTCATCTTATTTATAGACCTTTTAACATAAAGCTTACATCGCGATTTTAAGATTTAATTAGTCTATGAGTTTCCTTGGGAATTTGTAAAGTTTCTTCGACTAATCTGTGTGATGATTGTGATGGCCAGGTGTTCTTAGGGGACTATTTGATCCTTACGATCTCCCGACATTTGATTTATACAGTGCGATCAGTATAGCATTGGACAGCAGACGCGGGGTTTATGCTGTGCGGTGACGAAGGCTTACATGTGCAGACACGGGACGTTAAATGTGCGCAGACAGCAATATACAAGCACATCCCACGCGTTCGCAGCCATAGTCAGATCGTTTGCTTCGAGTGGATAAGGTGCTCGCTCACTATTCTTTGTGTACTGAATGGCGTGTGTATAAGTTATTTCAAATTTAGAATTTGTATCTTATAAAACAGGCATGTATAATGTAAAGTAAATGGCATGTGTATAAGTGTAAAGTGTAAACTGTATAATGGCTAATATTTTTTTCTACTGAACAACCTGTATTTAGTTATGATCAATATTTGTTAACTCAGTCTGCCAGCCAAGTACGTTGACTTTTTGAAACACGATTCCCGGGTGTAAAAATTCCCCCACATTCAACAGTTCATAATCTCTACAAAAAAATTTATAACGAGGTGTCAAATAATATATGGACAACGAAGGTGAACAGTTTCAGCACCTGCGTCAATAAAGTTGGTAAGTACGAAAATTTGTAAAATATTTACGAAAATGTGTGTGGTTGTAACACCGCGATCCTACGCTGTTTGTTCCCCGCCGCGAGTGCGTGAGCAGTGTATAGTGAAATCCCCGCGTCTGCTGTCCAGTGCTATACTGATCGCACTGTAGATAAGAAAAACTCTGAAGTAACCTCTCCCTATAACTTTCCCGACATAAGACATAGCTCTATTTTGGATAAGCAACTACCTCACTGGCACTAGAGGACCTGTAGATTCATGGCCGCACGGACATAAGTTTTCCATACTTCCCTATTCTGAGCTAATGCTTTCCAATCATTCCCTGTATAATCTAATGCCCTCAAATCATAGTTAATGTTATTCTCCCACCTTATTCTTGGCTTAACAACTGGGCGTTTTCCTTCTGGTTTTCCTACAAGAAGGTTCCACGCACGTCTTTCATTCCCCATTCGTGTCACATGTCCTGCCCATCGCAGTCTACGAGACTTAACTGTTATTATATTTGGCTTCCTATAAAGACCATGTAGTTCACTATTATGAAGTCTTCTCCATTCACCTGTCTGTCCATCTCTCTCTGATCCAAAAATTTTCCTAAGAACTTTATTCACAAATACTGATAAGCTGCTTTCCTCCCTTAAAGTAAGAGTTCATGCTTCGCATCCATATAATATGACTGGTAGAATAATAGTTTTATATATTTTCACTTTGACGTTTTTTGAAAGGAGTTAGGATGTCAGAAGTCCCTGTAATGAATTATAGCACGCATTTCCAGAAGTGAGCCTATGTTTAATACTTAGTGCATCTCATTCCTATTGTATTGATTATTGTTTCTTGGTATTTGAATTCAGCCACATCCTCAAAATTTCCCTCATTTGTCATTAGTTGTCCATTTCTATTACATAATGCACTGTATTTTGTATTTCTATGTGTGACCGTATATTCAGTTTTATTGATATTTAATTCCAGGTGTATTTGGAATTTTTTAAAATTTTGAAATGAAATTTTGTTTAGTTTGTAGGATGACTTTTGCGATTCTATCGTGATGAGAAGAGATAAAATCTTAACTAAAAATGTGCTCAAAATAGTGTCATGTTCATTATATTTTTTAGACATTCCTGGTAATTGTCGTATTTCTTGATAGTGATATATTAAATTTGTCATTGTTTATTCTGGTATTTGAAAATAGTATTCAGTGGACACTAACCAGGAAAAAAGTATATATTGTATCTGGTTATTATCCAGGATCCATGTTTTCTGCAAATATTTTGATTCCCTTCCTTACATTTTGGACTAACATTTTTTTTAACATCTTATAGATTCTATGACATTGCAGGGCTTTAAAATGAAAATGGTGTTTGTAAAGGATAAATTGAAGTTAAAAATTATGTTAGAAGAGATGGATAAATGATGAGTGCGGACTTAGCTTCATAATACAGGGGAACAACTGCATTCAAGTGAAGTTATCCACGCTCTGAAGGAGAAGCATATACAATCGATATTTGCGCTCCTTTTCATCATTCACCAAACTTTATGCAACATTGATACAAGTTCAAAATTTTAGTTTTTTTACCATGCTTGCAGATAGTAGATTTTTGCAATTAAAATCAAGATGCAATTCTGCAGATAAAGAATTTAATAAGCAATAGAGCATTTGAGCAATTATGATATAAACAAAAGAGTAAGTGAAGGAAGGAAAACAATTAGAATGTTAAATTCGGTGTTGTGGACCAGAAACATTTTGAACAAAACTAAAAACATTTATAGTTCATTGGTGGAGAGTATAATATTGTATGGTGCGGAAACATGGACATTAAGCAGAGAGCAAACGTCGCATAAAGCTATTGGCGATATAGATGTACTTTTGGAGGAGGGCTTCTAGGAGTTCAAGAAGAGCCAAATTAAAATTATTAATATCAGAGAAATAATGGATTAGAAAAATATGTTTTACAAGCTATTGAAGAAATAAGACT
Source organism: Diploptera punctata (assembly GCA_030220185.1). Lineage (NCBI taxonomy): Eukaryota > Metazoa > Arthropoda > Insecta > Blattodea > Blaberidae > Diploptera > Diploptera punctata. Next base: position 1,370,157 of record JASPKZ010001970.1, on the reverse strand, counting down.
GACATTTTTTGGCCACGTAAACAGGATGTCAGATGACAGGACACCTAGGCTTATATCAATTTTTTAAGCGTAGGGCAACAGAAGAAAGGGGAGACCAAAATAATAGTTGATTCATGGAGTGAATAGGAGTCAACTGATGCAGATAATATGATTCATGGAGGAGAAAAATGTACAATGAGTTGTAGTAAAACTACTGTATTGTAGCGAAATTCCTAATAAAGAAGAAGAATAAAATTAAAAAAAAATAGCATCTAAAAATGAAACTTCGCACTTTATAGCAAATTAGTATTTAGCATTTTGTAGTGTTGTATGATAGTCATAACCTTTATTATGTTTTTAAAAGACATACCGAAATAAATTCTATGTCACACTGTCTTTCCTCACTCCACATCGTTCCGACAAACTCTTCGATATGCCGCAAGTTGATCCAAATCATCGTGACTAGAGTATGAAGATTTAGATTAACCACTAGCATCATCTATCGGGGTTGATGTCGGATTAAGTATATCACATTTTGTATCCAAGTCATCACTCTGTACCCGTATGTACACTGCCATCAACGGAACTCCGCACCTAGGTGATTTTTCTTTAGCCCGGACGAAGCTACGAAGTCAGATTTGGTCAGGTTGGAACGCAAGAAAATATTTAACGATCATATCGCAACTTCATTCTGTCTCTGTCCATATTGAGATGTTCCGGGTGATCTGATGAGCTTCATATTGTTGTTCGGTAAGTTTCCACATATTTGTCGACATCTTTAAGAATACAAAATATTAGATCGCATTTTATCATTAAATTATTCGAATTCATAACACTTGTCAGAAAACATTTCTTCGGTGATAAAATACTACAATGAGGCTCTCAATGAATACCTTTCTATACAGCTAGGAGCTAACAGGAAGGCGAGTGGGGCATGAAGAAAGGGAGGGTGTTATCGCCATGAATCCCCGGTGCACGCAGTTCTACGTATTAATCATTTGCAAACCTTATGCTTTTTTCTTGCACAGTCGAGTCATGTGCCCATGTCCTGCGGATATTAATATTGTTTTATTTTCATTACATTGTTTATAAAGGTTGTACAGTAAAATATTCTTATTCGCGGTTCCCTTATTCGCATTTTCATTATTCGCGGCTTACAAAATTACGACACAATTCCTATATTCCCGATTAAAAATTTATTTATTTGCGAATCCAGTCGGTATATTAGTATGATTATAATCCTTTATTAACGCATCGGGAACTTTTCTATTTACTGTAGGCCCGTGCCAAGTTGGCTTTTACAAAGAGTGATTCAAACCAAATGAACAAATTAATATCAAAAGTAAAAGAAACCGAATTGTCACTAATCCTAAAGTTCGTTGTTAAAAGCCACCGCCGTCGTATTTCATTTGCTGCAAGTCCGTGGATAAATGCCGCCTTCGCCACGATCGGTGTTTTATTGTTTCAAATTGTCATTCTTTTCAATAATTTTGATTGAATAACACGTGTCTCTTCTGCTTTGTTGCCAATTTATAATTTCGAGTAAAAGGAAAGAAAATTTGTTCCGAAGCAGAAAAAGTAATGTTGCCGCTTAAAATAAAAACATATATGCTTGGCCATTTACGCGTTGGCGAATCGTTTTGCGTCTATTTCACGCTGTTTCAATGTTAATGAATCAACTGTACGATTCATCAATAAATCCGAAGACAAAATAAGGAATTCTATAGCTGAATCCACAGCTGAATATCAATCTGAATTGAAAGCGGCAAAACAGGAAAACATTACTACGTTATTTAAGCCCTTGCCTATGCCTAACAGTAATAATTAATAGAAACTGTTCAAAATCTCTCATTAATTGATTATTTTGATGATTTTAATTTTATTTTAGGACCTTGGAACGTATCCTCTTTATAGCCATACAAATTACCATTCCATATTCGCGGTTTCTGTATTCGCGGCATGTTTGCAGAACATATCCCCCGCGAATAAGAAGTTTTTACTACATTTATTCGTGCATGTGTAGTGGTAAATAAAACAGTTTCACTTCCGGTACAGTGTTTATAAAGATTGTGTTTTATTCGCCCGAAATGCAACTGATATTTTCAGGAGCGTGGTACTAAGATGCATGAGATAGTAATGTAATGACCGAAGTATTACGTCACGCATACCTTACGCTCGCCATCTCGTCAGCTCTTAGCTGTAGACATATTTTCTGCATTTTGTCTTTAATATTATAATCCCATAAAACAGCGAAAATCCTGAAATCCTTGTATGTTAACAAACTCTGAGTTAATTTTTATCTTAAGTTTGTAGATATAATAGTTAATTTTATTTAACTTGTTCTTTAACGAAATAACACTAATTAAATAAAAAGTTGTAACACTTTTGTTTTCAAAATTGATTTTGACGTAGAAAAAATTAACTTTTTTTCCATGTAAAACTCAACTTGGGAAATAATGTGTGAGTTACCCACCTTGATCTGGGCGGATATTTATATTCGGTCGCGTGGCGTTTATAAGTTAGAAATTAGATTAAATACTTCTCGCTATATATAAAACAATCAGCAGCAGGTAGTAGTTAGCAAACAACCCCTACTATGTTTTGTAAATTCTAGATAAATAATAGATAATTTCTCACCGTCCCCAGCTCTGCCAATTTATTTTTCTGCAGCGTGTAAAGTATTCAATGGAATTTCCATGTGAGTGAATGTTTGTGTGACTGCAAATTAATATTGATACAGATTCAATATATTATTTCTCTTTCGACCGTCATTCACTCTTTCAGATGGATTTTCATTATAGAATACTGATGTTTATATTTGTCTATTGTAGCTCTAGTAAGGATATGACAACAGTGTATATTCGATAAGCATAAAAATATTCTTAAGCGTAAACTGAGGCAATTGGAGGTTTTAACGTTCTGGCAAGACGTACATATATAATCTTTTATCCACTGGCTAGTGTATTGAGATAGTTTTGTTTGTTTTCCATGCGTATTTTTTCCATCTGTTATTGATAATAACTTATTATACGTTCTTCTTCAATTTATAATAACATTACTTTTTAGTAAGATATAAGCATGGTGTATTAAAAAAGAATGGTACAACAAACTTCATTGTTTTAACATTTATGGGTAAAATACCTTCTTGAAAATTGTATTGTAGATTCCCCATATTTATTAAGTTTCTAAGACTTTTTAAAAATATGTAGGCTACTATGGTTTCGATAAACTGATGTTAAAATTCAGCAGACAATTAACATAATCATCATCCAGGGATTAAGCCGGTTGGCTCGTTCCGGTTTCAAGAAAGCTAGGATTGTTAAAATTGTTCAGATCATATTCTATGTGGGCGTCCAACATTTCTCTTTCCGTGCAGTTTATAATTTAGCAATCATTTGGAAATTTTAATTATTCAGTCTGTAAGTTTGAAAATAGTTAGTTCCTTTCTTATATCTTCATTTCTTTTCTTATCCAGCAGAGTATATCCTGCTATATTTCTTAAAAATCTCATCTCAGCTGCTTCCAATCTTTGTTCTTGTCTTTTAGACAATTCATCAATCGTAAATAAATTAATCATTTTAACTGTGATCAAATTTAAAACTCTTTTTTGTACATTTTCGAACATCTCTTGAACCTTTAGAAGGAATAGACGCAGGATTTTTCATTGTAGTATTATAGACCTCCCATGTGAGCTTTGTACATTTGTTTCCCTCATTTTATTTTCCTGCATACCAAATGTTAATTATTGTTTTCTTAGATTTACTTTTTACTGGGACATTTCCCCATTGTTTGTTATTTCATTTCATTTATGGAAGACTCGCTGAAGCTTTTGCAGAAAATGTAATTTGGCTAATCTCGAACAAAAAGTCGCAAATTTTTAGTACTGAAAAAGAGCTTTATTTCATCATACTATGATTCAATCCAGTACCGGTACTTTATGAATGAACAAAAATGCCGAACAATGTAATAAGTTATTACATAATCACATACTGTAGTATTCGCAAAAACGGACGAAACATGCGCCAACATATGAATAATAAGACATCCAAAACTTAGTATTTTACAGCTAAATAAGTCAAGTTAATCAGTACAAATTTTATGGCAATATAGATACGAACTAAATAAATTGTTTCCATTGTTACAACTAATATTGCAAATGGCGGACTACCCGTTAATAACTGTACAGTTAAGGAATGTTTTTTTCAGAGCCATATATTTTGGATATATTAATTTTATTCGTATTATATCTTGAAATACCGTATAACCGCATTATTCCATATGAGCAAAATCATTGTGAGCATATTTAGGGATGTTGTTTTGCAATAGGTATTAATAGGTTATATAAGGTATAGCCTATGTTAATATTTATTTACTCAAAATAATAAAATTCGATATAATGTAAAATAAAATTGTTTACATTTCAGGGATTGAAAATATTTTAGGATTTCTCATCTTTAAAACCTAATTTTAAATTCTTGTAACGTAAATAACAATTACTAGTAGCACGAGTGGTTGTTGTAGTAATAGTAGGACTTTATTAGACTAAAAGTAAGATACATACAATGCTATTTACAAATATGTCTTGCATGGGCAGCAACCTTACGTGTGGTTCACAGTCCTTTTCAATACATAAATGTCTAGTAAAATATAAACAATTAACAAAACAAAATGACAACACAATACATTGGATTGTATTGTAAGCCTATGTTTTCTCTTTACAGAGATATAGGCGCTCTGCCCCTACAGGGAAGAATTTGAACCATACTAATTTAGTTACACTTGTATTCGTATAGATGTCATTTTGAGTGGTCCGTGGTCAGCGTTCCGCCTCATACTGACATCTAGGAAACCAAGGTAGTACTAGGACGGGAAAATTCGGTAAATTTTGCTTAGAGGCCTTTTCATTCAGGCTTAAGGATTTTTTACGAGCCTGAAAATCTTCTGACTCGGGAGACACGGCTTAAAGTCCCTCCCGGAGGACTTGCTCTTTGGATTTTTCCGTCCTAAAAAATCCATCGACCACGGCCGGGTTTGAACCCGCGATCCTCGGGACCAGAGGCAAGGAGCATAACCACTAGTCCACCGTGGCCGACACAACACAATACATAACAATCCAATTACATTATACAATATTTAAGTTACGTAACGAGTAGGCACTATTTCATGCATGGTCTTTAGATGACTTGTTTAGAAGCAGGGAATTTAATATAGACCAATTAGTTGTATTATCAGTGAAGAGTTCATTGAAAGAAGTTTTCAAATATTTATGCACGAATTTTCATTGCAGAAATGTTTATGCTTAGGGAGACAAACTGTTATTTAAGTTAGTAGGTACGACTTCACAACAGATAGAATCTTCTAGGAACTTCGGTATCTTTAAATGTGTTTCCGATGTTCTTACTGTCACAATAAGGAAGTTTTTTTATATGTGCATCCACTTATGTAGAGATTTTCTTCTTAATGTAATGTGTAAAGTGAATCTGTCTGTTATGTGCTCCATTATCTAGACATTCCAAGATTTGTTTCCATCAATTACATTCAGTATTTTAAAATTTCTCTCTTTCTGAGTCAATTCCAAGAATTACTTTTCCATGAATTTGTATTCCCTAGGAAATTTAGAAAGCATTTTTATTTAGTTGTCTTCCCGATATTTGTTTTCTAAGAAACTGAACAGCTTTCTTCTTTAACAAAATAACTCGTACACTTTAGACGAAATATATATTTTATATTGCAATTCTACAAAAAGTAGAAGATTTTCGTAATTTGTGCCAATCTCTAAGGTCACTGAACAAACAGATTATACAGTACTACAATAGGCTTCTAAAATATTTTGCGCAGACATTGACGAATTGATTTCATTCACGTTATGAAATAATGGATATGATTGGAGGCTCCTGATTTTAAATTTTCATTGACGGCTAAAGAAAACTCCGAGAAAGCCACTCTCAGGGTATTCAGCCCTGGGATTTGAATACAATATCTTCCACCTATCTAGACAGTAGATACGATATATCAGCCGGGTTGTCAACTATATGTTACAGAACCTATGTATGACACTCATTTCCATGAGAGGCTGAGTCGATCATAAATCCTAGATGCCCCAAGAAGGTTTAGGTCAGTAAAATTAAATCTAACCCTTTTCAAGCCAGTTAGCTGTGATATTGAGAATAATATTCGGAAAATTCAGGTTTGACAAATTTTATTTAACGGCGCTCTTTGTCAAATAATGTTATTAGTAGAGCGAGGAATTATATGAAGAAAATTATACGAAAATATGAAATCGTGAAGACAAAATATGAAAAATATGAAAATTATGACGCAAAAATATTATGAAGTACTATTTTCTATACTTTTTACATATATTTATATACATAGGCCCACTATAACTTATAAGTGTATATACCAGCACATAAATGAGACAAACACAACTTATTTATAGCTCCAGAAATCAAGATATTCTCTGTATTTCAATTTTAATTAGCTCTTTCATTAATTCTGACCCAATATAAAATATCACATTCATGATCTGAAACAATTTTAATGAATCATGCCATAGTGCAGTTGTATAAGGAAACGTGGTGCAAACAGGAAAGTCGTGGGTTCGAGTCTCGATATTTTCAAGATTTTTAGCTGGACCAGACCTTATGATGGCATTGTGGACCTGGGGTCTCAGATGGAAGTGAGTACTAGATGCATGTTCTGGGCACATATGCGGCCATCAGGCAGATCTGACAACCCGGCAGACATCTAGTGTCTATTGTCTAGAAAGTTGGAAGCTTCAACATACCACTACCCCAAAGGTCCCCCAAGACTGCAGTGGAATCACTTTACCTTCAAAAATAAAAACTGAGAGGTTATATATAATACAATTAATTTATGTATTGAATGATATTTAATTATGAAATCCAAACATATACAAGAAACAAAACATTGTAATCAAAACAAACAGGTTTCCATGAAATATAGCACTAACAAAGTTTAGAACAGATATAGTTTGAATTATTGCTATTTTTACTTTGCATAAAAATATTAAATTCCTGGAGATGCAAGTGTAACAATAGCATTAAATTGGACGATTTAAAATACAAGTAAACCATTCCAGATGTCATATTTGGAGAAACAAGATGTTAGGTTATTCGTCCATAATTGATTCCAGGGATTGTTTCAGAGCTCTCTTTGCAATTAAAGTTACATTAAAATTGAACTTCAAACTTGGTGAAATATAGTTAAGAATAATTTAAACGTTTTTTTTTAATGAAATAGGTCTAACATTGTATCCATAATCTTGGTCTAATTGTGTTTTGAACAATCCAATTGTCTATTCTGTTTGTAATACACAGAAGTTTTTTTCTATATATACTGATAGTAAACTATAAGGCCTGTCCGTCAGAATTGTTTTACACGATGAAAAATTATGCTCAACATCACACAATGTTATGGGAGCATACTTGTATCATGCTATATTCGATAGTTTGATGCCCTTACCTACATGAACTTTACTAATTTCACAAAACACTTAAACGGAAATGAGTACCAGATGCTTGTTCTGAAGGGTAAAGGTGGCCGTCACGCAGGGCTGAAAAGTGCCGATTGTCCAGAAAAAGTGGTAGCCTTATCCTCCTACTACCCCAAGGGCCTCTTGAGGCCTGTAGTGGGATTACTTTATTTTACTGCTTCAAGTTTACCAGCAGTCTCTCCTATATTTAAATGCTGTAATCTGTTCACAAAGTAAGGACTGCTCTCAGGTAGCAATAACGAGTTGACAGTTGTTATACCTGACTATAGAATATTCCAACATTGTTATTCTACTTATTCATCTAGGCCTAGGCTCATGTTCTTGTCTGGGGATCAAGTTTAAGACATATACCTCCATCTAACACGTCACTCTGTGATTCCTCATCTAATTATTTGCTTTTATAAAATCTATCTATATTGTTCAGAAGGGATGCTGAGAATTTTCACTTGTCTACCACTTTACACTGTCAAAAATTACATAAATACATTTATTTCAAGAAATATTTTAATGAATTCCTAGAACTTTTATTGAAAAAAAAATATGGGCATTTGAAAGTTGAAAAATATGAAGGAGTATGAAATTTTCACTAAAATATGAACATTTTGCTAAAATATTATTAAATATGAAGTTTTTGTTGGTCTTATTTGATTCTACACATCATGAAATGTACAGATACTTAGTCTCAGCGCTCTCGGACAAATAGTTTAAAACATGAAATTTCATAAAATTCCGCGCTCTAGTTATTAGCGATACAATTCAAATCTAGTCGTGAAAGTCCAACAAAGTTTGTTACTATTTCAGACTTAAGGTTCTATTACGTTCCATAAATCGGTGACACGGAATCCACGGTTTTAGATCGCTTCCGAAGGAAGCGTATATTCAGGGTTTTTACGCCCTGAAAACTCAAATCGATCTCGGCCGGGTTTGAAACCTGGAGGTTGGATCCAGGGGCCAACATTGTAACCACTGGACATGGTTAAAATATCAGGTTGCGATCGTCAGATTTTTTGTAGTTTTTCTTAGCATTAAGGCAAATTCTGTATTGGAATTTATTTTAATAATTCATAATAATATAGGCCATTGTTTATTACCATTTCTTAATATACTAGTACAATCAGAAACAAAGGAAATGACAAACACGAATCCGAATGAACTGATATCAAATTATGATTTTTAAACATGTAACATTTTTATTTGAGGACAAATCTGCATTATAGCCTATTAGTTTTCTTTGGATCCACGGCAATTTCATTCCTCCACGAATTTCTGTCTTGAGAATTTTAAGTCAAATTCTTCCTCTTCATACCGCTGACTCAACCCATCGATTGATCTCGAGGTTTTATTCTTTCTATTGTTTTCCTTCAGGATTCCATTATACCCTAGATAATCTTTTTTGTAATATTTCTCCTTTTTGACATGTCGAAACCATCTAAATTTCCGTTCATCAGTGAACCCCAAAATAATATCATAATCTCAGCAATTCTTTTATTATTAATTTTTGGAACTCGATTCTGGATTTATATCGGTTGTAACAAATTACTGAGAACAAAAATTAACTTTTGCTTAGAGCTGTAAAACTATTTTTTTTTACTATTTGTATAATACAATTTAGAAATATTTAAAGAGAGACTCGGTCGGAGTTTACTTATTTATAATGCATCCCATTTAATCCTGTGTATTTATAATCAAGTAGTGTTAAATACTGAATCCAAAGAGCATGTAATTCATGAACGTAGCTACACATGTAATAGATATACAGTGCAAGTATGAACTCAACTATAAGAATATGGGGGGGGGGGGGGGGATTGATAGGAAAAATATGCAGTACTACCATAATTAAAAACAAAACACCAAGAAAACAAACTTATAATACAATTAGTGTTCTGAGGTGCAGGGCCTATAAATATTCGTATGACATAACAGCGAAATATTGAGCCTTAGCTTCTCTTTTGTTAGGAGTCAAGTCACTCGTAATTAGTTACACTTATTTGCCCACCGATATCATGAATGATATGTGGTCAATATACCGACCCAATGAGATATCTAGCAGGCAACTAAGGTGTTACTAGGATCATGAGGTTGGTAAATTTTGCTTTTAGGCCACTTTACTCAGGCATGAGGATCATTTACGAGCCTGAAAATCTTCAGACTTGGGACCATGGTTTTAAAGTCCCTCCCGGAGACTTGCCTCCTAGAAAAGTCGATCGATCCCGGCCGGGTTTCACCCGCGACCCTCGGGACCAGAGGCACAGTCCACCACGACCGATATATATATATATATATATATATATATACTTCTAGATGAGAAAAATGTACGAAAAATAGGGAAATAATGATTTAGAATTTGACACAGAAATATAACAGAAAATCGTATTATAAACAATAATATGGCAGCAAAGATAGCTACTACTCGAGGGAAAACAGACTTGCTGGTATATCAGAATATTCGCATGAAATAATGATATTCGTGTTACAGATCAGCCTTGTTGCTCACTCGGTAGCGACGTCTCCAGTTCCACCGGCGTGCAGTAGGTTGATGTAACATCTATTCTAACTACCTAAAGGAGATGAAAACATCTATAAAACATACTATATTTTGTATCGTAGATCAAATATAGCTAACATACCCAAATTCTATTTTAACCTACCCAAAATCTGCGTACCGTAATATAAAAATTAACTAAATAATACACACATTAAAGACATATATCTTTAGATAATGAAATAATAAAAAGATAAATATGTTTATACGAAGAATGTAGTCAGTCTTGTAATACATGACATTCGATATAGTCCACAAGCTGTGGCCTATACTTTGTAAACTGAGGTCCTTTCTGAAAATTGTCTCCGTATGAACTAAACATTTGAGAATTGATAATTATGTTAGCTGTGTAAAGAGTATTGAGTACAAAATTACCTAAAATGAATTATCATGTCGAGCATATTTTTTAAATAAATGTCCATTTTCAGTCCTATTTTTATGAAAGTACACCCTTCGACAAAAAAATGAGTCATCTCTTGAACGCACATTTCTTCTAAGTCGTACTCGGCACAGCGCTGGGTTCAAACTAGAAAACTAGTCATAACTGTGCAGTCCCTGAACTACTGTGTTATGTGGCATGAACTGAAGATTCTCCTACGTGCCCTGATAGCTCAGCGGTAAAGCATGCGGTCACTGTTTCTTTTAATGAAGATCGCAGGTTCGCGTCTTCAATTACGCAGTTTTTTTCGTGATATTTGTATTAAAACATTTCATGAATTAAATACATTTTATTTCGACATTTGAATTAATCTATACTTTTTAAGTTCATAATTGTTTTTTTATACCGTTGAGGTTAAAACAATGTTAAATTGTATATTTTTTTTACCTTGTATACTACCGTCTTCCTCAACTATTTAAAATTTTCGTTGATTTCACTCTAGACCTTTCGATGCATGCTTCATCTTCTAGAGTTGTTGTAGTAGTATTGAATTAACTGTAGTCTAATAGAGGGTTTTGCTCATTAGGCATATTTTCGTTGAGAATGTTTGTATTCTTGGCCTTTTTGATAATTTCGATTTTTTCTAAAATGTTAATTTTATGTGTGTTATTTTCTCTGTGTATAATTGACATTGTATTATCGATATTGTTCAAACTGTGGCCGCTTTCTGAAATGTGTTTAGCGGAATTTGGTTCTATTGTTAAATGAGAAGACAAATCAAATTTCGCTGTTCACCAGATTTGAATCCAATCGAAAATGTGTGGGCTAAGATAAAAAGAGAGATGAACTCTGATCGGCCTGCAGATGCACGAAAGACGGCTTATGGGCACAAATTCAAGACGCCTGGGATGCTCTAGCCGATCGTCCACGTGCCTGTAGAAATTTGATTGCATCAAAGCCCCGCAGATTGAGGGCGGTAATAGTTGCTGAGGATTCATACACCCGATATTGATTTTGTTTTCGTTAAAATTTTAATTTTAGAAGATATTATTTTCTTTCCTCATTTACTTATTAGAAGAAGGTTTTAATTTATGTTTTTGTGTATGCATTAAAGCCTTAAAACTCAAATATAAAATTAAATATGAAACTACATTACAGGCAAAATGCTATTCTAACATTCCGTTAAAAAAAAAGGTAGAACGGGAATCGAACCTGTGAGTTTACGAACTCAGACGATGTCCATTAAACCTCTCGACCACGGAAAAACACTAAGCCAAACTCTCTCCTTAATGTTGCTTGAGTGTGCACTGCATTAACTAGCAAACAACCCAGTACAATTATTGAAAACGCGTTGATGTGAATACGGCTTTTGCGAGCGCTCACGAAGTTCCCCGATTGATAGTATCAGCGGATGACTCATTTTTTGTCTAAGGGTGTACAATGTTAGACTTAACACATTTTACCCAACCACAAAATTAATATGTCTATAGTCTACTGACGTGTATGAATTAATTATTTTCACATTAAATATATACGCACAGCCAATCGTTTAAGTGTCCTATTCATATTGCTCTAAAGCGTGTTTTTAGTAATATAACAACATGCTTCTTTTCACGGTATAATAAACTTAAACATGAAACAAATATTTTGTTCCTTTCAAAATATAATATAAAATTGTTATTTAATTCAAAGTTAAAAATATAAAATGCAGGCTCTGGGGTATTAGCCTATAATTTTCGTCAAATGAATGGTGAATCAGGTAGAGCTCGTTGAGTTAGTAAACAACCTTCACTGTTGTATGTCACGTAATATTACGTACGGTAAATAGGCAGAAAATATTCTGTGAGTCAGATCAATGTATTGCTTTTGTGTAATCTACTATGAAATTCCTGTTGGGTTTGCCTTTCGGGCTAAATGGCCGTGGTCTGGTTTTCTTAAAATTCAACGTTTCTTCTACTACTGCGGTAGACATCTTCAGGGATATTCTGCGTGCTGTATGAACTCCTAACTCTTCAACTGTCAACTAGCTAACTAACTAACTAACTCACTGGCACTATCGAACCCATAGCTTAAGGGCGGCTCGGACATAAGCTTTCCATACAATCATATTCTGAGCTAATGTTCTCCGATCATTCCCAATATAATCCACTTCCCTCAAATCATGGTTAATGTTATTCTCCCACCTCAATCTTGGTCTACCAACTGGGAGTTTTCCCTCTGGTTTTCCTGCAAGAAGTTTCCATGCACCTCTTTGATTCCCCATTCGTGCCACATGTCCTGTCCAACGCAGTCTACGAGACTTAAATCTCCTCATTATATCCGGCTTCCTATAAACAATTTTATGACGATATGTCCGTCATTTGGTTCAGGTCAACCAGGCTTGACTTTCACTTTGTTTTTTATGAGATGCAAGTGGCGTACTTAACCATGACACGATTAACTTGTAATAGCTCAATAACATTGTAATTACCTCTTCACTCCTGAGGTGAATTTACAATAAGTGCATGTTATTTTTTTCTTCAATAGACTTTTTTAGCACAACGTAATATTAATTTAATAGCAAAAGTAGTACTCGGACACCCCCAGGCAGATGAAAGATATAAAGTTCGAAGAAGATTTGGAACAATGGTCTTATTCAGCTATGCAGGACAGAAACCTACGAGATAATGATCGAGGGCAGTGAACCATAGAAAAAGGAATCAGGAAACGTCAGTTGTAACAAATATGAATGATGATGAAATTGTATTTAAAATTTTGTTGGGTTCATTTAAGCCCAAAACTGAATTGCGTAGTTATAATTAGGGAAAGGATTTTGAGGTGCGGCACCTTTCCAAAAATATAGCTGCTTTCATACCAATAGTTCAATATATGAATTTGGGGCGATGAAAAGAAGCGAAATGAACACAATTTGTTGCACCTTTTCGTGAGACTACAACATTTCGCCCCTTTTTCACTTTTTTTAATTCTTCAGTACCTTTTCTTCCTCTTTTCTCTGCATTTTTAAAAGATAGTTCAGAAAAATGTATATTAGTACTTCTTGAACAGCTTTTTAAAATCTCAATCAGAAGTCAACAATATTAAATAAATAATAAAATCTATGTAATTTATACCCAAAAAGCAATGGCCAATCTGCAGTGTGAAGTCAACAATAGTAAATAAATATTAAAACATAATATATGTAAAACACCAGTAATTAAACCCCAGGAACAATTACCAATCTGCAGCTGTGAAGTCAAATTTAAATTTCAACAGTGTTGCTGTAACAGTTTCAAATAAGTTCAGTTAGTACTGGTAGTAATTTAACAGTTTTCTATCTACCGACTTTGTTTTGGCTATATTTTACTAGTCTGAACCACAATGTGTTTTTATTAGTATTACAACTGAGTTGTCACAAGAATAACATGGCGAATGTTAAGAAGGATAAGTTGTATGCACTTCAGAAGAATTCAAAACGCAATTTATCGAAACTGATGGCATCATTCTTCGATGTTCCATCTGCGAAGTAAATATTGCAATAAAATAAAGAACTATGAATTATCTCTTATGGATTCTATAAAGAAGAAAAAATTGGTGCAAAATGATATGCATATGATATAAACTGAGTTCATGTAACTCGTTTAAACCGTAATTCAGTTGTTTCAGCATAACCTTTTTTTTTCACCTTTTTGTATGTATTTCACAACTTTTTCCCCTTTTACGACGAAAATTTGCACCTTAAAATCCTCCCCTTAGTTATAATTTTGTTTTCGTATTAGATGAGGTATGAAGTATCAAAATTATTTAAATGTATAAAACAAAATTCAAAAGCTAATTTGATAAAGAATGGATATATGTTTGTTATGTATGATCCATTAGATTTCTTATTAATGCTATATGTTTTGTTCTGTGCTGGACCCTTTAAAAATATGAGTATGAAATGTAGTTGTGTAAAATCATGATAAAACCAATCACAATTGCTTTGAGTGAATCGCAGAGTAAGAAGAAATTAGTATTTTTTATTTAACGACGCTTTATAACAGCTAAGGTCATTAACGTTGCTGTTAAAACACGGGCGTGCAAATTTTGCACATAGGCCTTTTTTTTTATTTGGGGCTATTTACGTGCCGTAAATCCAGTATAGGGAAGACAAGGATTTAGTTTTTTCCGAAAGAATTCATGCTTAGGATTTTTACGTCCTAAAAAATCCATTGACCATGGCCAGATACGGTTGTAATAAAGTCTAGACCAACAGCACCGATGAAAGAAAAATTAAACCTCTTGTATATCACATAGGATATAATGGGACTTTAGATATTAGCAGAGAAGTATTGTTCTTCAGATGCTTGAATTCAAATACAAATGTCATGCTTTGCTGTCTTTGTTCACTTATCGTTTATATGCAATGGGTACTTAATTCAGATATACATAAAATTGTAACATTAAGGTACGTACACATGCGCGCGGCGCGTGTTATGTTCGTCGAAATTATTAATTTCAACGAACCTCCTGCGATCCATAGGAAACCCACAAACCTTCAGTAGACATTTTGCAGAGCAGGTGTAACCAACGATGTCTATTCCCTTTCCGTTCTCCCGCTTGTCCTGCATTCTTTCCCAAAAATAGGGACATTTTTTTTAATGCCGCGGGACGCGGGACAAATTGTTAAAAATCGGGACGTCTGGTCACGCTTATTACTTATTACATCTTATAACTTTATTTATACTTTTTCAAATATTATAGCATTAAAGGAATTAAAAAAAAATATGATTTGTATATCCTTCCATAGTAATTCTGCCCGAAGGCAGGTCCTTCACTGAAATCATAGCATTTTCATGCTATGCTTGCAGCTTTACTAGGGAATTGTGTAGGTGTGGTAGCTTCCCGTTGCTTTCCACACCGGTGAAGGATGATGAGATGATGATGATATGATAATGATAAGGATGATGATGATGGCCATATGATTTCGGGGACCGTTTGGGCCTTAAAGTTTTCCTGACATTTGTCTTACAGGTGAGGAAAAACCCCGATAAAAAACCTCACCCAGAAAAACTGCCCCGACCGGGGATTGAACCCGGGCCCCGCTGCGTGACAAGGCAGCACGCTACCTCGAGACTACAGCGGTGGACATGATTTGTATATATATGTTTAAAATTATTAAGAATCTATCTCACCATAACATGGCCTTAATTTTTAATAAAAATGTACATGATTATTATACTAGAGGTTGTAGTTTATTGCACAAAGATACTAGTTTCTAAAAAAAAAAAAGGTATAAAAGGGATTCGTTATGCATTAATCAACCATTAAAATAACTACTTACCTATTGAATATCAACATTTCACGAATGTTAAACATTTTTCTAATTGTATTAAAAAATATTTTTTCTCATTGCTTTCTTAGTTAATTTTGTTAATTTTATTATTATTAATATTATCCTGTTTAAATATTGTATTTATATATTGTGCATCTATAGTAGTTTGTATTACTTAAACTTATGCCTGAATTTGTTTTCTTGTTTTTATTGTTAATTGTTTTATGGCCATTATTTTTTGTATATTGCCCCTTAATATGAGCAGTCTTGCTCTTTGGAGTCTTTCAAGAGATAAATAAATAATTAGCAATAAATGTGTTTATATATTGTATTGTTTTGTGATACTTCATACATAATATTATGAAATGAACGTCTAAATAAATAATTTTCCTAAATAATTATAATTTATTTATACAATTACAGTACACACGAAAAAAAACACATATCATTGAAAAAAAAACAGGCATCTCCTTTCAATGATTTTTTAAAATGATCCTTATGTTGTGGATCCCACAATAATTGCTTGCTTCTATAAATGTCAACAAGTTTTAACACGTTTTCCTCTGACCACTCCATACTCAAATAATAGGTGCGCACCGAAAGCAACGAACCTCTCAGGTACCCGTCCAAATCTAAACAGCGAACCATCAAAGTGTTCGTGGAAAAAACCGACAATGAGTGGATCGTGGGGAGAGACGCGCGCGCGCCGTTCGCGCGCACCTTAAAACCCCGTCCAAATCTGACGAACATGGTGCGGCGCGCGCGCCGTTCGTGTTTGCGGCGCGCAGGTGTGTACGTACCTTTAGATTAGTAGAGATGGGTTCGGAATTTAAGACACTAACTTGGCAACCTCATTTTAGGTTCGTTGTAGTTTACTCATCTTTTGCTTTATGGAATTAATGTGGTGATACCTACTCTTCTATGGTGATATGTAGTCTGTTATATTTCTGATTTGACACATATCAATCATTCACATATATGACTCAGACCGCCATTTATCTGAGCTAGGCCCAATGCCACGGTGGGGCTACAACACTCCCTTTGGCCCTATTCTGCCCTAAGATGACACACAGGCTGGAGGCATGTCCCCTTACATCACCACAACCATATATTTTAAACACTTGTGATTTGCAAAACAAGACTATAATTTTCCCAACATGAGATGAGGTGAAAGGTGATATGACATGAATGAGAAATGAAGTGGCATAAAGGAGAGAGAAGGAAAATGGAGTATTGGTAGGGAAATTCCCAGTATGGCCTACCATCAATATCCCTCTGAAACGGTCAGATCCGAACCTTAGGTCCCAGTTGGGGCAGTCGCGTGCCCTCAACACTCGTCCACCGAGACTTCATGTTCTCTCTGTTTATATGCAATAGATATGTTAACTCAGATTTACATGAAATAATAAACACGGGCTTAAATATCATGCAAACTATGTTTGTATATTGCTACGTATATTTTATGATTATATCTATTTGGTCCACATAAAAAAATGAACACACTTTTGGAAATGTTATTTATCGAATTATTAGATAAGAATATAAAGTGTTCGTCATTGATCTAAAAGATTACAATCATTCTTATTCTGGTTGAGTACATTAAAAAGTTCGCCACCCGTAAACTAAGCGAAACCTTCGGAACGTCAAATGTAAGGTTCGATTTTGATACTTTACGGAATATATATATATATATATATATATATATATATATATATATCAAGTTTCGTTGCAGGGAAAACATAAATTGGCGAAGATAGAGCGTTGTAAAAATGTTCCGGCTTTAATATTTTAGCTTTTTATTTTAGCTTGTATGCTAACTCCCTATTCAGATTATAGAAACTGTTAAGAGCATGTACTATGGAACAAATATTTGAATTGACCCTCATTTGACTAAAAATAAGACATTTTTTTCAAATAAACCAATTAGTACGACAAGGGTGTTCACTCTCACCTATATTATATAATATTTATATGGACGATATTCTAAAAGAATGGAAGAAGGTTTTAACTAATGAAGGAATATTAATTGATAATAAAGATAAAATAAATGCTTTATTATTCGCTGACGATGTTGTACTTTTAGCAGAATCTGAAAATGAGCTCCAAATGTTAGCATATAAATTTAAATTAATAGCCAATAGATATAATTGTAAAATATCAATAAATAAGTCAAAAGTAATGGCATTTATTGGTAAATATGGAATTAGATCAAAAATTGTATTGGATAACAAAATAATAGAATAAGTATCACATTTCCAATATTTAGGATCTGATATAACTTATAGAGAAAATAAAGATATAGAAAATAAAGTAAATAAATTTCAGGCTATTTGTGGAACCATAAAAAGAACCTTAGGTCGGAAAACAAGGAAAGATACGAAACTTAAATTATATAAAACAATGACTGTTCCTTTGTTGTTGTACGGAAGTGAAATTTGGATAGTGAAATCAAGGGATAAAAACCGGATACAGACTGCGGAAATGCTGTTTTTGCGTAATGTGAAAGGATGCACAAGAACGGATAGAATAAGGAATGAAACTATACGAGAAGAATTAAATATATATAAAATTGAAGATAAAATCAGCGAAAATAATAAGAAATAGATAGAACACTTAATGAGAATGAACAACGAAAGAATACCAAAAAGAACCTTCCTGTATAATCCCAGAGGAACAAGAGATGTTGGCCGACCACGTAGAAGATGGACTCCACTTTTAACTTCGCCGGAACAGGCTGCATAGCCTAAACCTTGTAGTAGAAGAAGAAGAAGATGCTAACTCCCATTTTCTTCTTCTTCTTAATCATAATTTGTAGGATTTTCATCCTGTTTATTTCCAAAATCATTCCTCGGAGGAAGACGTATTGAATATGCATTCACTGGCTATCCATCTCTTGGCTGGTCGTCTTGTTCTCCTCCCGTCCATTGGTTCCCATTTTCTGATAGTTTGATTTAATGATCAACGATCTCGATCTCACTTCTCTTATTCAAATGTTAAATGTCAAGTTTGGTTGAGGAAAATATCGGCAGCTAGAACAGTTTTTATATTTCGGTTTCTGGTATGCCCCTACTGCTGAAGGTCCAATTTATCTTACTGTTAGAGATTAATTTTCTCTATTTATTCAAATTCCTTATAACAATTGTCGTTAGGAAAAGAAAATCACAATAGCAAATTTAAAATTGTTCACTTCCGATTAACCCTCGCCCTTAATTGTCCTAATTTTCTTCCTTAATGAAGTCCGCCTTAGTTTTTTTAATCGATTGTTATACTTGGATTTTGGTTTCGGAAAATAAATTGTCACCGCTTGTGCATTAACAGACACACACACACACACACACACACACACACACACACACACACACACACACACACACACACACACACACGCACGCACTTACTTACTTACTTACTTACTTACTCACTGGCACTATCGTACCCGTAGGTTCATGGCCGCGCGGACTTAAGCTCTCCATACATCCCTATCCTGAGCTAATGCTTTCCAATCATTCCCTGTATAATCTACTTCCCTCAAATCATAGTTGATGTTATTCTCCCAACTCATTCTTGGTCTACCAACTGGGCGTTTTCCCTCTGGCTTTCCTACAAGAAGCTTCCATGAAAGTCTTTCATTCCCCATACGTTCAACATGTCCTGCCCATCGTAGTCTACGAGACTTAACTGTTCTTATTACACACACACACACGCACACAAATATATATATATATATATAATCGTAATTTTGGTGCCAAGGTAAGTAGAATTGATGACTATTTGAGAAAAAATTGTTTCATGTTTGCAACCTCAATCTGGAGATTGCTAAAAATATATTTTTTAATATAAGAAAATTCGGAAATACTTTACAGTATATGACGCGAAAAATGTGTCAAAGTTCCAATCATACACCATGCGCATGCACCAAGAAGCGAGAAGCGGTTTACACTATAGAATCACGGGATGCAGCCAACATATAATACATGATATTTAACGAACCTAAACGCAATTTAAGTACTCTAACCAGTGAAAGACCAACCAAAAAGCTAACCTAACGCAATTAAAGAACTCTAACCTGTGAAAGAATGCAACGCCCAAAAATAAATTGTAAGTTCTGAAATTCTGAAGTATATGTGTACAGTTAATTAGTATACACTCTATGTTGGCTGCACTGCAACATGTCTTTATTGTTGCATAGAATATCCGTTAAAATCAATATGGCTGACACATCTTCATGCTACGTGTGTAGCTAAATATGATAGAAAAATATAATGAAACAATCGTTAGAAAAAATGTAAAAATAATTGTAATTGGTGGGAAATAATTTGAAAAATTATACCCTAAGAATAAAATTTGACATCAATTTTTGAACAAATTTAAAAAGTCGCATCACAGGTTGTAAAGTTCAGCCAGAAATCCTTGAAACAATATTTAATTATTTTTTTAGTTACAATTTACAGAACAAAATTAAATTTATGAACAACCTTTTAAAAACATTAATGGCGAATCTCTTGATGGTAGAATGTTTAGATGATTCAAAACAAATAAATGATGTGTGCTATCTCCTTTGAGTTGTAATCAGGTGTCAGCTTAAATTTATCTTCGTGCAGTATCCGTATTGTTTACAGTAAAAATCTGAGTCTCCTGGGTTATACGGTACCAAGAAAATGTGGGAAGTGATTTTTCCGATTCCGATTGAGGGTCTTTCCACTTTTCAGCGGTTGCCCTTTTTCCAGCCGGCTGCTGGCCCTTCACATCCACATGTGTCAATCAAAGAGGTAGATGATCAACAGCCAGTGTAGGGGTGACATGTGGTTAGCATGTCGAGTCTCCCAGCCGTTATAGCTGGTTCCTCAACCTGGAGCCGCTACTTATTGTAGCTACCCAATTGCCTCACGATGCTGGGTGGGCACCGGTCCCATACTGGCCGAAATACCATGAGAAAATTTATTCCCCCATGGAGACTCGAACCAGCGCAAGTCCCGTTGCTCTGCGCCAAGGCTTCCTACCTTAACCGCTCGGCTACGGCGCGGGACGGAAAGTGATTTTTAAGAATCAAAATTATTGTAAACATTTTATGAAATTCATAACACACATTCTTAACAATGTGTAACATTTTACCTAGACTTTTTAGGCAATGTTAGATAATTCTGTGCGGGCGGGGTGAGGGAGAATAGTTTAACCTCTCTAATAAACCACGGTTACTGCTACCATTTGTGCGGGTTAGAAACCACGCTTCTGCTATCATTTGTGGCGTTTATTAACCACGCTACTACTACCATAAATCCGAGATCGGGTTTTGTTACTGCTGTCTCTATTAACGTGGATCTGCTTTCCTGAAAGGTTATCAATCACAAAGTTGCTTGCCTTGGGCCCATAGAAGGCAGCAATCGATTCATCTTTCTCTCTCAGATATATTGACATAAATAAATAATGATTCTCAAATACATAAAGTGAGTGAAAAAGATAATAATTGTAATTCAAGAAAGCTAAACAGCAAAATAGCAAGGGAGCTGGAAATAATTTCCTACGTGAGTGAATTTCCGTATAGGATTGAAAACAACTACGTACACATCAATGAAGCAGATAAATAGTATAAAAGATGACCTTTAATAGAAACAAGTTGTCTGAATTAAAAACAAATTAACAAAGACATTTGGATCATTCAATGAAAAACAAAAATATAAACAAATAAATAACGATATTCTTACAATAGAAATAACCACACCATACCTCACGCCACACTCATGCTAACGTCCGAACCAGGAGCCACTTCTTCCCTGGTCTGCCGGACCAACTAAACCACGCCGCTTCTCGGCTTCAGACCAGCTTGTCCATTAGAGCTTCAATCGCATCGCGAACTGGATGCTGATTCAAACTTTGAATCTGCTAAGAACTAAACGATGAACGCTTGAATGATTGAATGATAACGTTCTGCCAGTGCACCACGTATATGAAGGTTCTGAGGTAGAGGGGAGATGCGCCGTAGACATTACGCAGCGGGAAGGGTAAAGAGTAGAGAGAGGGGGTAAATACAAGGAGAAAGGGATATTGGCATAGTTCATAAATATTCCTTTCTAGGGAGGAGAACGACGTTACAATAATGAGCCGAAAAACACACTTTCGGTTCAATTCAAAACATTAATTCAAAATCGTATGTTAATATTTCTAATTTAGAATAGGCTATATTGTATATATTGTTGTAGTAAGCTCTAAAGAAATAGGGGGAATTATGGGTGTACAAGAGGAGCCGGACATCACAGACATTATAAAAAAGAAAAGATTACAGTGGTATGGTTATGTCAAAAGAATGCCAGATCAAAGATTGCCTAAAATTGTTATGGGAT
Organism: Diploptera punctata; assembly: GCA_030220185.1. Taxonomy (NCBI): domain Eukaryota; kingdom Metazoa; phylum Arthropoda; class Insecta; order Blattodea; family Blaberidae; genus Diploptera; species Diploptera punctata. The sequence goes on along the minus strand of JASPKZ010001970.1, from coordinate 1,348,113 downwards.
ATATCCCAATGGAAAGGAGGAAGAGAGGAAGACCGAAGAAAACTTGGATACAAGCGGTACAAGCAGCTATGAATATCAGAGGATTGGAGTAAGATCAATGGATGGACAGAGAGGAAAGGCGTTTGGTTTCCGAAAGACGGCGGCAGCTGCCTTGATACCGGATGATGATGATGAGTAAGCTACAACTGTAACATGCCTTTGGGGCAAAATAGGGTATCAAAATATTTGGAGATTATAAAAATAATATAAAACATATCTTATAACTTATTTTTAAAGCTTGGTAATTAAGGATGTATTAACACAGTGAAGAATGAGCCAAACATATAGATAACATTTAAACGCAAGTAATGAAATATTTTATATTGTTAGAAAATTGAGCAGAGATTTGTGCCTATATCCAAATCGCTTTAAAAAAATCTATATATCTTTTAACGATAAAGATTTATTGCTAGATCAAAACGGAATTGCACTAGCATTTGCATCGTTAACAAGTTCAAAATAAAGGATTTTTCCATTCATTGTGAGTTAAAATAAATTGACAAATTAAAATAATTATCTCTTTATACATCATTCCATTGAATCTGGTAATTTTTCACTATATCAGTCATCATCATCACCATCAATAAAATAAGAACTTAATTTATAAGACTACATGGTAACCGGGGCACGTCGTAGCGTAGTGGTTAAGGCACTGCGCTACAAGCCGGAAGGTCGAGGGTTCGAGTCCCGGTGGGGTCAGGATTTTTAAACTGACCCAAACCTTCTGGCGGCGCTATGACCCTGGGGTCGACTCAGCCTCTAACTGAAATGAGTACCAGACGCTTGTTCTGGGGTAAAGGCGGCCGTCACGCAGGGCTGACAACTCTGCTGACATCAAGTGCCGATTGTCAAGAAAAAGTGGGAGCCTTAACCTCCTACTACCCCAAGGGCCTCCTGAGGTGTGTAGTGGGATCACTTTACCTTTACCTTTACATGGTAACCTATTTCGATTTTAAGGAGACATTGTAAAATTGTAGTTTTTGGAAAGTGATGTATTATTACTACCTCCGTTGTCTGCATTGTAATGTTAGGTTACATACCGTAATTATTGAGTCTATTGATCTAGTAAGGTTAACATGATCTACAGAACCGAACAATAGCTTATAGCCCTCAGCATATCTCCTTTAAAAGAAGTTCGTTATAAATTACTGCGTAAACTAACTGAATTCCTCAGCAAGTCGATATGATGAACCAATGTGATGTTTTACGTGATAGGGTTATGATTTTTTTTTTATATTTGGAGAATACCTACCAGGTTTATTTCAATAGGAAGCATATACTGAGTTCTGTAGTAAAAACTCGGAAGCTGCATCCTCTACAGTGATTTTAAAATTTTTGATTTAGGTAATCTGCAGCTTCTAATGGTCCAGTCTTTCTGTATAAAAAACAACCATACTTTTTAAATATATTTCTATATACCGAGTTTGGTTCCAAAAACATCAATTACGGCCACTAAAGCGTTAAAAAAACATACACCCATATTTTTTAACGAATTCCGAAGGAATGATGTTATTGTGGTTGTTCTCTTGAAAAATTTTTGAAACATATTTACACGTTTCACATATCCTATCTGGTAATCATCGAAAATGACCACGACTAATATATATAAAAATGCGCTTCTTACGATCATTGTTAGGAGTTAATAGACTGGATCGCCAAGGGTTATCATGCTCAAAAGCGTGCTACACACCGAACCATTTTTTATAACTAGTATTAGGTAATGGTACGGTACACATTTCACGGGGAACTGCTCCTTTGGCGATATGCTGTATTTTGCAGCGCCGGACGGCGTGGCTCATTCCTCTCTTTCGGCTTTCCAACTCTCGGCTCTTTTGCAGTAAGTTTTACGATGCCCGACTCCGGTGGGTGAACCAACTACCACGATACCAACTGCGATCGTAATTTAATTTCTCACCTACACCATCATATAGGCAAGGGTTAGCAGTTGAATCTCTCACAGTTAAAAAAAAAATAGCCGTCAAAAGGTACAGTTACCTCAGAATCTGCACACTAGAAGGCGCATTATTGCCGTCACAAAGAAAAGTTTTTCCAATTAAACAGAAAAAAATACATATTTTCCTAAAATATAAAAATGAGATCATAAATTTGATTTGCTGAGTTATTCGCTTCGTTTACGAAGTTCTTGAATGTCTTATTTCTTTTCCCCATGGTCATTTTGTTGTTTACTATGTAAGATCGATAGAACTGTGTAAATTATTGGTCTTGTATATAATTCAGAGTCTTAAATATAACCTGCAGTTAAACCATTGAGATATGGTGTTTCGTTCCCGAATTTGTTTCCTATTTTCATCAATATTCGAACATTTAATTATAATTAATTTGTAGAAACAAACTCTCTTATTATTTCATTAAAACTCTTCGCGACCTTATTAAAAGTGCAGAATATTGTTAGTAATAAAAATAATCCATATTTAAATACTAAAGTACTTTTATAGCGAAAATATAATTAAATAACAACTAAAAAATGAAACAATGTATGCCAAAAATCAAATCACAGAAGGATGTCTCAGAGTCAACCGTATTCATAATAATTTTGCTAATAAAAAATAAAAGTAGAACATTTAAATGAAATATGTTGGCGATCTTGAACTACCGTTAAGTATTCAAATTCTTGACGCTCCTTTTTAATATGTTATCATCTACCTTCTCCATTGCCGGATAATGTACCACGCGTTGTTCTTACAAGGGAAGTATATATTTGCCCATCTGCATTATGTCCAGCGCTATGGTCTCGAGGTAGCGTGCTGCCTTGTCACGCAGCGGGCCCGGGTTCGATCCCCGGTCGGGGCAGATTTTCTGGGTGAGGTTTTTATCGGGGTTTTTCCTCATCTGTAAGACAAATGTCAGGAAAACTTTAAAGCCCAAAGGGTCCCCGAAATCATATGGCCATCATCCTTATCATCATCATCCTTCACCGGTGTGGAAAGCAACGGGAATCTACCACACCTACATTTCCCTAGTAAAGCTGCAAAGCATAGCATGAAAATTGTAACGAATATGATACGGCCCTAATAGTGATTAAGGAATATAAGAAATGAATAAATAATGAAGGAACAGAATATAGTTAAAAATAAATTAAGTTTCATGTTGGTAAATAGTTCTCACAAGAAGCGGTTGAAACCCTAAGTAAAAGAGGTCATAAACATGTAACTCCTCAAATTAGACCTGAAATCCTTAATCTGGGTCTATCTTCAAAAATCACGTTTGGGAGAAATGTCAGACTCCAAATTTACAATCGCGGAAAGCTCAAGCTGGCAAACACGCTCCCTAGCCGTGAGAATAAAATCAAAAGGTAGGTGGTGGTTTAAATAAAATAGTTACGCCCTTGGATGACATGTGATTAAATATTCTAACCAATCAAAATGAGAGTTAGGGTATAGACCATATATGGGAATAATTGGTCCTGACTTCGATACGGAACTCATGAGGACAAAATTTAGGACACTTACACTTATACTCGACACTTAGAAGGAAGAAGATCTTGATTGTACAGGGTGGACCGCTCGAATGGACCTAATTTCAATTGCTTGTTACTGGCAAACGGTTGAAGATAGAAACTTAAAACAACGTTCATATTACAGAAAAACTCACCAAGTTTTGATATCCAGATCACCACATCTCTATATGAGCCCCAGCAGTCACTGTGACGATATCAAAGCGATGAACAATTTCTTGCCAAGTACGTTGGAGTATGTCTTCTGGAATGTTCTCAATAGCCTCTATGATGCGCTCACGAAGATCACGAAGGTCTTTGACTGGGGTGGTGTAAACTTTATCTTTGACATAGCCCCAGAGAAAGAAATCCAGTGGTGTTAAATCGGGAGATCTCGGGGGCCACGCGATTGGTCCTCCCCTACCAATCCAACGGCCAGGGAAAATGTTGTCCAAAGTCGTACGAACTTCATTGGACCAGTGGGGAGGAGCACCATCTTGCTGGAAAACGATGTTAGGCTGTAGTTGTTCAATTTGTGGAAAGAAGAACTGCTCCAGCATGTCAAGATATGTGGTACCACGAACAGTTTTCTCGGCGAAGAAAAACGGTCCAATGACCTTATTATGTGACAAACTGCACCAAACATTCATCTTCGGACTATCACGAACATGCTCTTGAATAGCGTGAGGATTCTCCGATCCCCAGATCCGCACATTATGCCGGTTTACCTTGCCTGACAAATGGAAAGTGGCTTCGTCCGAGAAGAAAATCTTGGTCATGAAGTCAGGATCAGCGCCGAGACGGTCCAGCATCGTATTGGCGAATTCCACTCGTTTCGGCATGTCATTCGGCTCCAGACGTTGCACTAACTGCACTTTATATGCGTGCAGTTTGAGGCGTTTGTGGACAATCCGTTGTAATGTCGATTTTGGTATTTGAAGTTCCCGCGAAGCTCTTCTTAATGACTTCCGGGGGCTTCGCTCAAATGCGGCTTGAACATTTGCTACCATTTCATCGGATGCTCTGCGACCACCACCATGCTTCTTCAACACAGATCCTGTAGCTAATAATGTATCACGCCACTTCTTTATGCTTCTAGCAGTTGGAGCATCACGGTTAAACACACGCCGGAACTCCCTTTGAACTCTAATGATTGATTTAAACTCCGCATACCATAAAACAGCTTGCGCTTTCATCTGCGGAGTCGCCATTTTCACAAACAATTAAATCTAAGAACGAGAAACGTATCTTTGTGCCATCTACCGACAGGATTCGAAACTTGGTGAGTTTGTCTGTACTATGAACGTTGTTTTAAGTTTCTATCTTCAACCGTTTGCCAGTAACAAGCAATTGAAATTAGGTCCAGCTTGCGCTTTCATCTGCGGAGTCGCCATTTTCACAAACAATTAAATCTAAGAACGAGAAACGTATCTTTGTGCCATCTACCGACAGGATTCGAAACTTGGTGAGTTTTTCTGTACTATGAACGTTGTTTTAAGTTTCTATCTTCAACCGTTTGCCAGTAACAAGCAATTGAAATTAGGTCCATTCGAGCGGTCCACCCTGTATAGTAAAAAAATATCTTGTAACAACGATTATGGACTTAGGGAAATCTCCCGAACTCATTAGTCATTTGCTAGTCCTCATTAGCGAAATATCGAAGGCCAGGGACAGAAAAGTTTTATTTTCACTGTGTAACGTGCATTTAAATTGGCAGAGATTAATTAAATAAAATAATTCAAATAATTAGTGATTGTCTGTTCCCACGCAATTCTCCTTCCGAACCCGTTATAGATCGGAGTCTCATCGCTCACCCTGAAACAGGAACCGACTAGCTACCGAGGAAGGGCGAGTAACAATTCACAATTAAAATCAAAGTGAAACCCTAGTGACATTTTACAGCCACTCCAAAATAATACCGCCCCAAAATTCTATGATTGCAGTGAAAGGCCTGCCCTCGGGCAGAATTAATGTGGATGTAAATGGATCTGCATTATATTGTCATTTATGCTTATAATTAGGCATAGCTTTATCAAATTTGTTTACAAATTGACAAGGAGACTTAGAATTGATATCAAATAATACAATGCATTTAAGTATTTGTGAAAAATTATATCAGTAGAGGGAAGAAGCCAGAAAGACATGGCTCTACACATTCGATTAAAACAAAGGAAGAAATATATGTATATTTCAAATATATTGTTATCGTCGAATAAAATGAACATTAATACAATGATGAGGATATATAATGCTGTGGTTGAACAAATATCATATAAGTCTGAGTGTTGGAATATATTGAGGAAAGATAAAAAAATAATTGAGAAAGTTGAAATTGATTTCCTAAGGAGAGCATGCAGGATCTCTAAATTGCAGTATGCGCCGAAGGCAGTAAATCTAAAGCGAGATGGAAGGAATTTAACAACTACTAGGTTGTTATTATGGTATGGTCATGTGGAAAGGATGAAAGAAGATAGATGACGAAAAAGAGCTTTGAATTATAATCCAGGGAACAGAAGGAGAAGAGAAATAGAGAGAAAGAATAGTTATGCTCTACAGGTCAATTGGAGAAGATGAACAGAATGACACGAGAGACATGGTGAAACGAAATTCGGGATTTGACTAAGGCTCTAGAACTCCCCTCTTATTATATATAGATAATAGGCCTATACATAAGCTATTTGTTAGCGAACAAAATGTAGTCAAACTGCTCGAGCGTATGACGTAATGGTCTCCTTCTATCAGCTTGTGATGGGATGTGATTTATATGTAGGCCTAATTAGGATGCGTTGAGTTATATAGGCCTAAACGTCGTTGATAAATATAATTATGCAACATCGTTTTGTGGTAATACCAGTTCCAGTTCAAGTATTATTGGTATTGTCGTTGTTGGATGGGTAAAAGAAGGGGGACGGGGAGAACACCTGTTTGGATAGTCAGAGATATACAGTCAAGGCACGAATGTACTAGCACTGCATTTTGTTCGCTGCCAAGATATAATAAAGCAGGCGATTTGAATTACGTCCGCTTTAAATTGCTAACATTTTCACCATATTACAAGGAAATTGTTCATTGCTGTTTAACGAAATAAAACTTTGAAATAATAATTGATGAGATGTTTCTCATGTACAGTGGACCATAAAATTCCGATGTCTGTAAATATCACATGTAAAAAAAACACAAATCGTTTGAAGTGTATTTGCGAAACAAATATTGCTCATGAGTAAGAGATGATGGTAAATCTCAAACAGAGTAGGAATATAGCCCTAGCGACTATATCATGAGCTAACTTGTATCCAGAGATAACAACTTGGGTTTCGCAAACTAAGTTGTATGTGGGTGGGAAAACTTCTGATCGCGCCTGCAGGAGAGGCTACACTTCAGACTTAAAGATGGGCGAATCTCGAGATATCCTCCCACTCACTCATAAAAAATTATATATAGGCCTACAGCATTACGCAATCTTTCTTCCATAAAAATAAATAAATATTTTAATTGAATATTTAAAGTTCACATTTTGAATACGGATTTAAATATAAATACATTTGGAATTACAATCTCCTTTGAATAATAAAGCAATTATTTTGATTTGTTGAATTTTTCTCATTTGCTTCAATTATTTGGCAAATATATCAAATTCACAGTATTTTAACATAAATCCTGTAATTGGAAGAATAACATCATAAACTGTGATATGACAGTATACAAGTGTTTCCATTTTTAAATACTGTTATCACTGATACAATTTTATTTAACTAGGTTTTTAGTGGTTAAATTCTAAAAATAATAATTAAACTGATAGGAAGAACATTAAAGGATTATTTTCTTATCTAATTTTTATATAAGGTTAAATCATAAAAAAATCCAGTGAGTTATCTTGATGTAATAAATAGCTACAATGAATAAGATGTACTGTAGAGGCATTTGGGTTTATGTAGCATTAAGTGGATGTTGTATATTAGAATGATCCAGAAGACAGTTACATATCCAAATATATAACTGAAGATTTAATTATCGAGTCTGAATATGATTGGTTGAGACCACAATTATTGGAATCGTTCAATCGAAAACTATACATTATTTATTTATATTCTTAACCAATAAGGCCGAACAAAAATATCACATGACTGGTGACTAATTTATAAATTTCGATATTTCATTATAGAAGTCTCTTCAAAGAATTCGTGGAGGATAGACGTTCCGCAGGGACTCAAAAAGTCCGTTAAAATATAGTTTCCCTCAAGAAAGCAGAAACTTGAATTTGTTGCAAAAATATTAAAAATTTATTGATATTGCAGACATAAATATGAAACTGTTGAAATTTCAAATGATATGAGGACCATGCATAAAAAATTAAAGAACAAGACGAGATACTAGATTGCAGTTTTATAAAACATTGGCAGTTCCTGCATTACTTTATGGGAGCGAAACTTGGGTAGAGATTAAGAAAAATGCAAAGTAGAAAACAACACGTAGGAATGAACTTCATTAGAAGAACAAAAGGATTGGATCGGATAAAGAATGAAGGTATAAGAACAGAGTCAAACATATATCCGCTGAATGAAAAACTGAAAGGATACAGAGATAAATGGTTAGACATGTGGAAATAATGCATGTACGAAGATTACCAAAACAGCATTTAACTACAAGCCAAGATAATCAAGGAATGTAGCAAGACCTATGAAAAGATGGACATAACAACTGTGAGGCGGAACAGGCTGTTTGTCTAGTCCATGAAGTGAAGAAGACTTGAATAAAAATATTAATTTCATGAGATGCATGAGAAAAAATAGTAAATCATATAACCACTTTAAAGTGATATGTTTTTACAATAAGAATTGAACATAATAGATAAATTATAAGAGAATTATAAATAAATAGTACCGGGAATTCAATAATAAATTTCGGTGATAAAGTTAATGTGCATGAAAGTGAATAAAACCAGAAATGGACGTTTATAGTGCTTTCTAACAAAGTAATGAACTATCACACAACATAAGGTATATATATTCTCAAAAACAATAAAATTCATATCAAATTCCGTTGAGGTGAATAGTCATAAGATAAAAATTTAAAATGAACCTGTTGGCAGTTGCAGTCGTCCTCAACATTATTAAGATAATGTATGTAAAATACAGGGTGCCCCATTCAAACTTCCCGCATTTTAATTAATCATAACTAACAAAATATGCGGAATTATGAAATGAGGCCAGTATTAAAGGAAACAGAAACTCAAAGAATTTTCATTGCCACATATTGCCACACACTAAAACACCTCTTTGTATGCGCCATTAGTAGCACGAACAATATCAAGTCTCTATTCGATTTTGTGTCACGTTCTGTCCAACATGTCAATTGATACTGTTGCAATTGTGTCAAGGATACGGGTTCGGAAATCATGAAGATCTTGTACTGGAGTCGCAAATACACACGGTCTTTTACATACCCCCAGAGGAAGAAGTCCAGTGGAGTGATGTCCGACGAACGTGGTAGTCAGAAAATGTATCTGCCGCGTCCAATCCATCTATGTGGGAAGGATTCTTTGAGTGAATTTCGAACATTCAGGCTCCAGTGTGGTGGGGCTTCATCTTGCTGAAAGATTATTTGGAGTTGCAGATCAGCTACTTGGGGTTACGAGAACTGTTACAACATGTCTTGGTATACTGGGCCAGTTATTGACTTCTCATGGAAGGAAATAGGACCTATAATCCTGTTCTTCATCAGGCCGCACCAAATGTTTACTTTTGGGCTATCCCGGACGTGTTCACGGTAGACGTGTGGATTTTGCGTACCCCAGATCCTTACATTGTGCCGATTAACAGATGCTGATACATGGAACGCTGCCTCGTCAGAAAATAAGACGTTTCCAAGAAATTTAGGATCCTTGTCAATACGATCCAACATTTCAATAGCGAATGCCTGTCGTTGTGGCCTGTTATCTGGATTTATTTGTTGAACAATTTGCACCTTATGGTGGTACAAACGAAACCGCTTATGAAGCACTCGATCACTGTTGATCTCGGCACATTGAACTGCCGGGAAGCTTGGTGAATTGATTTTTGTGGACTTCTCTGAAATTCTGCTCTAATTTCTTCAATCTTTTCTTCTGAAACACGTGTACGAGCACTTTCTGATTCTTTTTTAACGCTTCCAGTCGCCAGAAACTTCTCAAGCCTTGCCTTGTCTTCCCATCAGGTGCATTCCCTCCATATTCTCTCCGGTAATTTCTTTGCACTGTAATTATTGACTACGTCTCTGCATACCAGAAAACAGTTTGTGCTCGTTGCTGAGGGAGTCGCCATTTTTCTTTATGACATTATTGTCCAACATGCGACAGATGAATTAACTGCAACAATAAAAACAAACAATCTTTGAGTTTTCTTTCTTTTAATACCTACCTCATTTCATAATTCCACGTACTTTGAGAGTTATGATTATTTAAAATGTGGGAGGTTTGAATGGGATACGGTGTATTATTTACTGGAGGCCTTTCGGAAGTCAACTTCCATCACTAGCAGGATGGGTATGCACTACTAGTATTTAGGACGCTGTAGACGTTGTTGGTCTTGATGAGTATCCAGATGGAACTCACTGGTTTTTAAGTATATCATATAAAGGATTGTATGTTTGGGGTGTGTTCTCATTCAGTAGCAAGTTTTGTCGAGTTGTTTGACGATTTCAAACTCTTCCAATAGATTAATTTTAGCTGCTATTCTTTCTCGGCGAACTATCGATAGAGTGTGTTCAATTGTGTGCATTCGGTGACCAGAGATTATTATGTGTTTTGCATAGCTTTACTTTCCACCCGCATACATAAAATCTGTGACTGGTCCTTGTATCTTATGTTGAAGTTTCTATTTGTCTTGCCTGTATAAAACTTATTGCAATCTTTACATGTCAGTTTTTAAACTCCCTTACTATTGAATTTGTTATGCTCTTCTATGCCATATGTTATTTAATTTGTTATCGATTTTATAAGCTATGTTTATGTTTTTGTTTATTTTTTCAAAGTTCTAGCCAATTTTGTAGTTTCATTTCCTGTGTATGTTAATGCTATCCATGTTTAATTGTTAGCGGATTAGTTATGTTATGTATGTCATTTTTTTTTTCCTCACCAGTTTATCTATGATTTATTTATTGAAACCTATAATACTAGAAAATAATGAATCACGACTATAGACGCGAATCCTGAGTCTTCAAGTTAAATGGTAACGCGAAATTCTTCTTGTAATGTCATTACCGGATCGGTAGTATTTTACTTGCTATGTCGTCGCCGTAGCGGTAACGTGGAGTCTAACATTCCCCGCCGTGGCGGTAACATCACTTGTTTTAGTTTCGATTTGTCGACCGTCACTAATTATTACGAACAAAATTTAGAATGTAATTATTAAAATCAAACAATAATCAGCAGAATCGTCATAACCGCAAGTGGAACTTACTATGAAGCCACAGATGAAATAAATTTACAAAAATAGAGTTCGTCGCATATCTGAAAGTGCATGTAAATCACGTGAAATAATTGCATTCAATACCTGCCTGCCAACAATAAATTGTGAAGTTATAATTATTTATACTTCAATAAACCCGTAATTCTGGACAATATCTGGTTGTTAATTAAAATAGCCATAAATTATTTCCGTATTTCCTGAGGATAACCTTATTGCACAACTCGAACCCAAGCGAATATTAATTATTCCATATATCCAACAATAATTTACCATATATGTGACATGAATAAAAAAAGTAAACGCCTGAAGCAGGATATGAATTAGAGATTTCTAACTTTATACGTTAGTGATATAACAATTGCCCACTCAGGCTTCTAGCACAAACATTTATTTTTCCTTCCTTATATATGATTCCCAATCATGAGAAACAACGGAACATTGGTCTCACTGACAACTCGCGGCTTCTATAGCAGTTTAAAGAGAATATGTACCTTATAGCAGTAACGCTTCTTTATTTTGTTGTTATTATTAAATGTTGACATTTAGCAATGAGGGCTAATTATGACATGAAATGGAAACCAAATGCTCGCTCCGGGATATAGGTCCATATATATATATATATATATATATATATATATATATATATTGGCATGTTACGAGTTAATGCTACATCCATAAAATTGGATAAACATGGGTAAATTTCTGGACAAAACGTGGAAAATAAGAACAACACTCATTCGTGAATAAATAAATGTTAGCATACAATACCATTAATTTTATTCTTAACAATTCTATATAACTTAATTAATGTATAATGTTATTGTATTACTATCTAATTTTAATATTATTGTGTTTTCTTTTTGTTTTACTTTATATTATTACCAAACATTACTTTATTATAACGGACTGTCAACAGCACGTACGGCTTACACTTCGTGCTACCCATATTTGTAAATATGTATCTTACTTTTAGTTTAATAAAGTTCTACTATATGTAAGATATTAAAAGAAAAATAAACGCCTGAACCGGGATTTAAACCCAAGATCTCTAACTTCATACGTTATTGACATAACTACTAGTCCATTCAGGCTCCAAGCACAAGCATTTATTTATTTTTTTCATTATATACAACCCTTTATTATAAAAGGCAGCGGGACATCGCTCGTCCTGCCATCTTATGGCTTATATAACAGGTAAGCATTTAAAGAGAATATTTACTTTATAGCAGTAACGTATTTTATTTCGATGTTATAATTAAATTTGGACATTTAACAATGAAGGCCAAAATATGTCATGAATAAAGAAATAAACGTTTACTTTTCAAAATTTAATTATAATATATACATTTCCATTTCCACTTTTCAGGCTAATGTACTTAAATGTAATACGGTTGCTTTGCAGGCTGCATGTTTTAATACACTAGTGCCACTATTGACCTGAGAGGAGGAAGCAGGTGTGATTGCGTGTTAACGCTCCTAGGGGCGAGGAGACTCAGTGATTCGCTAGAGCTTCCAAATCTACACACCTTCATATCCCATGACATCTGTCCAGGATTATTGTCATAAGTAATGCCACGAGTGATTTCCAAATTATCGATAAATTCACGACTCACGAAGTGAGGAGTGAATTTATCTAGAGAATTTGGAAATCAAGAGTGGCATTTGTTAGGACTATTTAACGAATAAAATAAAGCTGTTTACTCACAAATCATTATTTAACTACAGTTATTTAAAAATATTTTTATATTTAAAGTAAACGGTGATGTTTTGAAAACTAATGAGAAACGATAGGTAGCCTACGCTTCTACTGCTTCTTTTGTTTATCACTGCAACCAGATCATACTATTTATTGCCAAAGGAACGCAATATTGTAAGAATGCTCTCTAGTGGAGAAAAAATGAAACACAATCAATCTGTATATTAATTCATTTTTGATGTCGTATACATTTAAGAAAGTGCAAACAGTGGTTTCTTTTTTTGGTGGTATAATCAATTGCTACAAATGTTGACATGTAAGCACTATTATATACAATCTGGTAGCCGTATTTGTTATAGGCTCAGTCACTGCAAAATAACGGTCAGACCTGTTCAGAATATTAAAAAGGAGGAGCTTTGCTTAATATATGATAATCCTAACGTTGATAATTATTTCGTGAAACACGTCTCTGATTGGTTGTAATACAGAAATCATTGAAACGTGATTGGTCATTGACTCCCATTTGGGGCATGAGTTAAATAGTCACCTTAATCCTGTATATCGGAGTTTATTGCAGATTAGCAATAATCCAACAAGTGAATGAATTAATTACGAGACACCGTGTACATCGGAGTTATGGTTCACACTGCGGGGGACGAACTCACTGATGGATAGAATTGTGGTCTTAAATTATCGTTCCTTCTCAACCGTCAGATATGATGCGACATGCTGCGTTACGTAAGATAACAATATTGTTCCCTTACATTATGTGGCCAGATTACATTTCAACTCCTTCATTAAACATCTTTATTATCCAGTAACCTTAAAAATGAGAAAGCCATTAATTTATTATATTTTCTTATTCTTTGGTATGGCTAAAAATATATAAAGAAGATAGACAAAGTGACATTCCATTCCATAGTAATTCTGCCCGAGGGCAGGTCTTTCACTGCAATCATATAATTTTCATGCTATGGTTTGCAGCTTTACTAGGGAATTACAGGTGTGGTAGTTTCCCGTTGCTTTCCACACTGGTGAAATTATGATAATGATAAGGATGGTGATGCCCGGATGATTTTTGGGGGCCTTTGGGCCCTACACTTCCTGACATTTGTCTTACAGGTGAGGAAAAACCCCGAAAAAACTCACGCAGGAGCCTGTCCCGACTGGGAATCGAACCCGGGCCCGCTGCGTGACAAGGCAGCACGTTACAGCGGTGGACACTAAAGTGACATTAAGAATAGAATAATTAGAGGTACAGCAACAAGAGCAATGTTAAATGGTGTCCTATGGAACAGACATTAAACCAGAAAAATAAATTAGAAATATATAATTCAATAGTAAGAAGTACCGTCACATATGCAACTGAAGCATGGAAATTCAACTAAAACTTAGAACAAAAAAAAATGGTCTATAGAAATGGATTTCTTGAGGAGAACAGCATGATGTTCAAAAATTGAAAAAAATAAGAAATAAAGTCACAGTATAAAAAATGAGTATGAAATATTCAATAGTAGATTATAAAACATACGGTAAGCAGTTATATTGTACGGGCATCTACAACGAATGCAAGAAGAAAGTTTACCCAGAAAAAACATTGAAATGGTGTCCATCTGGAAGAAGAAAAAACGTAAGACCTTCAAACCCATGGATGCTGATGAAAATAACAACCGGAATGAAAACAAGAAGAATGGAAGACATCGAGTGGATGGATTGAGGCGAGTGGAGAAGGAAATTCAAACTTTAGGCACAGGAAGATGTGTAAACTTTAAAAATCTGTATATAAATAAAAAATCTTAATTTAATAATTCCATTTGTAGAGGTTCATTTACGTGTCCCATTCCACCCGGACCTTATAGTAACGCAATTTGTTGGAAGAATATGCTTAATATTTGGATCGCATACCTACATTTTGACCACGTAAGGAAATGGTAGGTCCCGGGATGAAGATCAGTTCAATAAGAGTCAATCTATGAGGCATGACGAACTATTAAGACATTCAATCGCTCAAATCTTCCTACTGAAACATACGAATACAACAATTTGATATCTTTCTTTAGGTCAGTTAAACTCTCATCTTATATAATTAAATAAAAGTAAAACAAAGTTTTATGTGATTTTCATATTTATTAAAATATAAATTAGTTACAGCTGTTTCGGTACTTTGTACCTTCTTCAGACATGATAATAAATTAATGAATTTTGTTATTATAGTACGTAACAACTGTAACTATGCAACAATTATTTTTATAATCTCTATTATAAATTTAAAAGAGGCGATTCATTCAAATCTAGTTGGGAATTTAACAGCTTATTACCACTCTTCAATTTATTTATCTCTACAGCTTCGAATAGGTTCAACTTCTTTCCTTTGTCACAAACATGTAAAATTTTAAAATATTTCCAATATGATCATTGTTTTGATTCAAATTTAAAATTTTACATGTTTGTGACAAAGGAAAGTAGTTGGACCTTTTAGAAGTTGTAGAGATAAATAAATTGAAAATGGTAATAAGCTGTTAAATTTCCAACTAGATTTGAATGAATCGCCTCTTTTAAATGTATAATAGTGATTGTAAAAAAAATATTGTTGCGTAGTTACAGTTGTTATGTACAATAATAACAAATTCATTAAATTGCTATTATGTCTGAAGAAGGTACAAAGTACCGAAACTGCTGTAACTAATTTATATTTTAATAAATATGGAAATCACATAAAACTCTAAGTTTTATTTCTATTTAATTAAATAAATATGGATTTTCATCAAGTAAATGTCAATTCAATTGATTCTCATCTTATAGTTACTTTTTACATGCCACACACAACTCATGCCTTAGAGTGGCATGGCCTGTCGGGAGAGAGATTTTAAACTGTGGATCACACACATAATACATTTAACCACACAAGGACGTGAGGGCCTCCCCAAAGGAGTGTCCTTTATGAAGGCTTCACACAACTGACAACTTACTTTCAATAGTATATAGAGACTGTAATAATCACAAAATAAACATACTGGAAGAGATCGAAATCTTGAATGACGCTAGAAATGAAAATCAACTTAATGAGAACACACCAAACGACCTGAACCCACTGTATAAAATGCTCATTGAAAACAATTAGTATGTATCTGCTTCTGAAGTAGAAACAACGAATTCTGAAAGGCCTTCAATATCTTAATGTAATTTTATTTTGTTGAGGTACAAGTTTTTACTACTTTAACGTTTTAATGTTTTACAATTATCTACTGAATAAATTACCTTACTAAAATCATGGTTCATCTTATTCTCCCACCTCATTATTGACCTACCTACTTTCCTTTGGTTTTCTACAGGATGTTTGCATGCCCGTCTTTCATTCCCAATTTGTATCACATGTCCCACCCACCGTAGCTTATGACACTTGTATATGTATTTAAAAAGCCTGAAATTATTGGAACAATAATGTAAATAAATAATTCATACGTAATAAAATACAGTAATACATAATAGAAGTGATAAATACGGCCTAGCAAACTCACGTCAAATTCAAACTTTTTACCAAGAAGACAAGTCATTCATCACGAGATTCCGGGTTTCGAATATAATTAAATTAAGTTTTATGATTCATAATTTGTATATTTAGATTTATTAGTATCCACTTCGCTGGATTTCTTTTTCGTATATTTGTGCAGCTCTGTTTTTCTATATCTAATGCAGATGATGTGCATTAAAATATTTTTTCTTTCTTATTTTATTTTCATTCATATTTGGTGTACACAAATTGTTCACATATTAAGTAATTTCATTGAAATACATTCTATTACACTATATTTTCAACTTTTCGCTTTCCAACTTTTTAATTTCTAACTCTACACTTTCCAGTTTTCAACTCTTTTTTTTTTCAATTTTTCCCCTTTCACTATTCCAGTTTTTATTTTCGCACTTTATTGTTCAAATTTTACTTTTCTGTTTTTACTTTTTCGTGTATTTTTACCCTTTTATTTATAGGAAGTAAACTTGATATATGAGTGTCAGGCTTTGCCTTATGTAGTCCCACATGCCATTTGCATCATCCACAATAACGGTCCTAGAACATTCCACAACATTCTCGATCGGGGACCCTTTGGGGATTATAGTTTCCTGATATTTGCCTTCAAGATGAGGAAACACCACAATTGTAATGTCAATCTTTATTTTTATGTAATTAATGAGATAAAGCTACTCTATTGTAATGATGATCTTGATGAAGATTTTCGGGCTGTAGGCCGTGGTCCTGAGGCCTACAGCCCGACAATCTTCATCAAGATCATCATAGCAACTCCGGCCGCGAAAGTATACATGAATACACTACTCTATTGTGTTATGTAGTCTATTATAATGTTCCTGGTTCGACACGCATCAAGCATTCACATATATGACTCATGCCTTCCTTGTTTGGGCTTAACCAAAAGCGTCAGGGAAGGGCTACGAACCTACCTTTTGCTCAGTTCTACCGTAATTTGACACAGACTCGGAGTAATGAAGTATATTATTGTGCTCTCATTAGATCGATACTAGTAAAACTCATGGTAAGTTTCCGTTGAGGTATTAATTCACAGTAATATGATGTACGGTTAAAAACTATAAAATAGTTACCTTGTAAGTCCGTCTCCTCAACTTAAGTTCTTTTAAAACTCTGTAGGCCTTTCGGGACTAGTCCCATCATCAGCAGAATGCATTAAGTCCGTACTTGTTGACCCTTGTTGAAGCACTGACTTGGTTGTGAGAATTTTTTACAGAGGATTGTGTGGACTGGGTGTGTATTCATTGAGAATCAGGTTGTTGTTGATTTCTCTTAGGATTGTAATTTCCTCCAGTATATTTATTCTCGTTGGAATGATTTCTCTATGTACTATTGTGAGGGTGTTATTGATGTTATGCTTATGGTGTCCCGCCTGAATTACATGTTTTGCGTAACTTGATTTTCCTCCATTACAAATAGGATGTTAAAACTCCCTTTAAATAAAGACAATTATAATAAGGAATTAAATTATATCAAACATATGGAAAAAATTAACGGCTACAACAAACAAATAATAAATACAATCCTAAATAAACCAAAAAAGAAAAAAACATTACCAACATAACCAAACTTGAAAAAGAATCGAATGAAAATAACAAGAAATGAATAACTCTCACGTACACTGGTAAAGAAACATTAAAATTGGCCAACACACTAAAAAAGCTCGATAAGAATATAAATATATCCTACAGAACTGATAATAAATTAAACAATGTAATGAACAACAACATCGAAGAAATATATGAATTCAACAATAAAGGCATCTACAAATTAACATGTACAGACTGCAATAAATTGTACATTGGGAAAACTAACAGAAGCTTCAACATTAGATTCAAGGAACATTTCAGAAATTTCATTTATAATGGAGGAAAATCAAGTTACGCAAAAACATGTAATTCAGGCTGGACACCATATGCATAACATCGATAACACCCTCACAATAGTACATAGAGAAAATATTCCAACGAGAATAAAATACTGGAGGAAATTGCAATCCTAAGAGAAACCAACAACAACCTGTTTCTCAATGAATACGCACCCAGTCCAGACAATCCTCTGTACAAAATTCTCACAACCAAGTCAGTGCTTCAACAAGGGTCAACAAGTACGGACCTAATGCATTCTGCTGATGATGGGACTAGTCCCGAAAGACCTACAGAGTTTTAAAAGAACTTAAATTGAGGAGACGGACCTACAAGGAAAACTATTTTATAGTTTTTACCGTACATCATATTACTCTCATTAGATCACCGCAACCGCATGCTTTTAATAACTGTAGTTTGCTAAACCAAACAATTTTTTTACCTAAAATATAAGAGGTGAAATGTGATATGAAATTACATGATAAGGGAGGGAAGAGGAGTGGAGAGTCTTGGTATGATGAATTTCGAAAAAACGGCAAAACTCCGAGAAACCCCCGAAAAATCCCAATGTGGTCCACTATCAATACCCTTTTGGAATTGTTATGATCGAATCTTAGATCCCAGCCGTGGAAGCCGCATGCGCTATCGACTCGTACATAGAGACACTACCATTGAGTTTACTATGTAAAAGATTAAACTATTAAAATTTACCTGGGATCACAGTTGTCCTCAACTTACTAAAATTTCAAACTAATCACTCTGACAGTTTGAATGCCTTTCAGAAACATTTTCCATCATCATCAGAGCATGTTTCTGAAAGATCTACGAATTGATTTGACTGATGAATTGATGAAACTGAAATTTTAAATTTGAGGACGACTGGGATCTCAGTAACACATTTAAATATTTTATTTATTTTTTTGTAAATGCCCCAGGTTGTCTTTCGACATTCCTGGTTTCTCTCCTGGCATGACGTAACCCACGTCTGAGGTTGGGGCGCCTGGTAGGCGGGGTTACGTTGCACCGATGATATGATGGGTGATGATGATAGTGGTGCGCCAGGAGAGTCCCTAATCCTAAGCTTAATCTAAGATTAATTTGAATGATGATGATTGCGATGGCCTTAAATCTTTCCTGACATTTGTCTTACAGGTGAGGAAAAACCCCAATAAAACCTTATTCAGAAAAAGTAACAGGACCGGGGATCGAACCCGGGCCCGCTGCGTGATAAGGCAGCACGCTACCTCGAGACTACTATTGTTTTTAAGAAAACAAAGCACCCTTTAACCCCTAAATTAACAAACAACTAATTTCTGGAGGCACTTATTTAAATGTTGAGGACCGCAATGAAAACGAAATTATTTCTCTTATTATTATATACCCTATAATGTGTAATGGCTCAACTGCACTTCTACTATCTCAAAATTGTTCTGTTATATTGTTGCAAACTATAGCTTTTGTTCTGTACTTACCATCATTTTCTAATATTTTGAAACGTTTTAAAACAATTTGTATAACATTATTAGACAATTTTAAAGTATTTATTTAAATACGCAAATCGTAATATTATGAGACTGTTAGACTGTTGACGCTAACTGCTATTTTCTCCACAGAGTATATTACTTAGTCTATGATTTTTCTATCGCTGTTTTGGGTTATCGCTGGTTGGATCAGCGTTAGGGAGTGATAAGCAAGTGTACACCCATTTTTAATAAACGTTTGGTAACTCACTATGATGTTTGTGGGTTATCATTCAATGATAACGTTATCGCTGCTACTTCTAACTGCTACCGTGTATTCGCAGTTCTTTGCAGTTTTGAGATAATGTAAGTGCAGTTTTTCCTGTGTAATTATACACACATTTATGTGATTTATTCTAGTGCGTTATCTTCCGTTTTATCAAAAGTATTAAATTAATTAAACCAAAAGATGTATCCTGTAGGATACTTAAAGGTTAACAGATTGAATAAAATCTGGTAGTGGTGCAGCTACAATACATAGAATACTTTTTATATTGATTTTATTTTTTAGTACGTGCTGGCATTTACATTATGCAAGGTAAAGTTCATTGTTTTTGGAACTGTATTTGTTCTACTCTCTGCTAGCGTAGCGAATGTTTTGGTTGCATCATTGTTCTAATTCTCAAATTGAACGCAGGCAATCAATCTCTCCCAGCATAACGGATAGGGTATCTAGAGAGGAGAAAAGTATTATATTTTAGTGAACAGATTAGAAATACCATTCCGCGCAAAATCAAGAAATACTATTTCATAATATGATATGAATTCATATATTTTGAAATTGATTAAATATGAGTATATTTTACTTATCGGGTCAAACAACTTCTTAGACCAAGTCCGCATCAACGATTTTTCTTCATTTATTTCTATTCTGCATTACCTCTATAAAGCCAATTACTTTGAGAGACTCGATATCTTTAAGACAACGACTAACCCTCTTGTTGTTGGACTTCTAACTCTTCTTGTTAGAAAAAGCGGATGAATATTGAATATGTGACCTTTTTTACATGATTAATTATCCATATGGCGTTACAGATGCCCTATATATCTCTAAATATTTTATCATAAGTAATGCCACGAGTGATTTCCAATTTACCTAGAGGATTTGGAAAACAGGAGTGGTACTTGTTAGGACTATTTAACGAATAAAATTAAGTTGTTTACTAATAAATCGTTATTTAAATATAGTTACCGGTATTTTAAAATATTTATATATTTTATGTAAAGGGCGATGTTTGAAAACAAATCAGAAATGTGTGGTTATATTTATTCACTGCAACTTGATCATATTATTTATTGTCAAATAGGATCTCAATCAGCTATATTGTAAGAATACATCCTAGTTGAAAAAAAATGAAACATATCAAACTGTATATTATAACCAAATTATAGATTATTAATTTTTTAGGTAACAACTCAGTAAAATCATTATTTAAAGACTCACTTATTGAACACACAATTGTCAAATGTGTAGTTCGAAGGCATCTGTTTATTATATGCTACATTCAACGTATTTTCTTGGAAAGTCAGTCACTGCAAAATAATGCTCTGACCTGGTCATAATATTAAAAAGGAGGAGCTTTCTTTACTTTGGTAAACAGAATTCGATAAATAGCGAGATGAAACATGACTGTGATTGGTTGTAAAACAAAATTCATTGAAACGTGATTGGGCATTGACTCCCATTTGGGACATGAGTTAAATAGTCACTTTAACTACATTTTCCTCTTATATACAAATTGTAAATATCAATGAGATGATCAATAGCTATATTGAGCAAGCAATCACTATCACTAATATTAAGGGATACTTTAATTTCACTGTGTAGACGCCAAGATTTTGACATAGTATATATTATTAATGATTACTAGGGCCCGGATTTGTATGCAAGATAAAGTAGTAAGTATGCATGCGATTATGCATGAAAA
The DNA here is from genome assembly GCA_030220185.1 of Diploptera punctata. Lineage (NCBI taxonomy): Eukaryota > Metazoa > Arthropoda > Insecta > Blattodea > Blaberidae > Diploptera > Diploptera punctata. The sequence continues at coordinate 1,326,625 of JASPKZ010001970.1, read as the reverse complement.
ATGTAGAAAATATGCACACTAAATACGCAAAAACATATTGTATTAAAATCAATTAAATTATTTGTTTTATGGGTTATCTTTATGTATTCCTAGCATTTACACTAGATAAGGAAGGTTTTCACAATGTTTTCTTGTGTGAAGCTCCTTTGTCTGTCAGCGAAGAAGTTTTTATACAATGAAAATGTAATTTCTGCATTACATGATGTCACAGGTGTATGTGAAAAACACACGAGTTCTTCTTCAGTTAATTACGATTATATCCAATTGATTTCAGAGAGTTTATTAATTAAAATGTATTAAATAATAATTTATTTATTTATTACTAGTAATTAGCTGAAGGAAAAATTATAATTTAATATAACATTTAGGAGTAAAATATGCATTCATGCATTAAAAATCTAAAATAAGAATTTTCCCCCGCAATATACATTTTTATGCATTATCAAATACCGCTCAAATTTTCTGTCAAGGGACCAATTAACATGTAAATCATTTCCGCATATTTTTTAATGCGTAAAAAATCATGCATTTTGCATACAAATCAGGGCTCTAATGATTACTGTGTTTTCTGACACATTTTGGCCAAAGGTAGTTCCATTATCCCTAGTTTCACAACAGCAAACATAATTCTACCAATGATTCCGACCGTGGCGTTATATATTACACAAACTTATTAAATATATAAACTCCGAATTTACGACTTTCAAGCCGTGGATATCGTGTAGTAATGTTACGGTACATAGTATGATCAGAACTTCAATTTGGCCTCTGGACAAAATTTGAAAAAAAAAATAGCGTCCTAAAATACATTATTCACTACTCACGTCGGACAACTACGCCTATTGGAATAATTAAAGAACATATATTAAACAAAATTAAAATTTTATAAAACATTGTCCTTTTATATAGGAGCGAATCTTGGATTATCAAGAAAGTAAAATCCAAACAGCCGAGATGGAATTTTTTAATAAGTGTAAAAGGATGCACTAGAATGGACCACATTAGAAATGAGGATATCCGTGAAGAACTGCAGATCGACTCAATAAAAGAAAATGTATATAACAACAAGAATCAGTGGAAAGAACATGTAGAAAGAATTGAAGAAAGTAGATTACCAAATAAAACTTACATTATTTTCCGAGAGGAAGAAGAGATGTCGGACATCCTCGGAAGAGATGGTCTTAGATCTATTAGTTAAGACGGAACAGGCATTTAATGCCTAAACCAGGAAGTGAAGAAGATTTTTTTTTCTTATGTGCCTTGTTAATTAGTCTTAAATGCTCAGTGAGATGTAGCATTATTCTATTGTTAATAGTAAATATCCATGTCAACAGAATTAATGTTTTCTTAATATACATGTTTACAAATAACTATTAATATTAATCATTGGAAGAAATAAACGTATAGTTTCATAAAGGTGAAAGTGTCAAAATCACTATTTATTTATCAACTACCAATTTTAAAAATCATATAATAACAAGCAACAATATTCTAACTGAAATTTTAACATGGCACGAATATTACCTGAAAAACTGACAGTCCTCTAAAATATGGTCAATACATATCAGAAGAATATTTTTTTTACTTATGTATTAATAGTGTAAGCACCAACGAAAGACATAATTAAATAGTATTTGCCTCCAACAAACACATCAGTTTTCTAAGTTCATTTACTTTCATTATATGTTCTTCATTCTTTCTATAGGACAATTTTAATGCAATTTTTTTATATTTTCTTATACAAGACTATCTTAAATTTGTATTCTTATTTTTTAAAGATTGTAAAATGTTTTAATATGTCATGTTTAATTTTAAGTTGGTGCATAGACCCTTTCATTAGTCTATTTTTTAAATATTTCAAGTACAGGCAAACATGTTAATTTTTGGGTAATTTAGTCCTATAGCCCTTCCACTTATTCAAATAACATAAAAACACATTAATTTTAATTTTCGTCTTTCAGCTCATTTATGCTAAGAAGATCGGGATAAGTAGATTCCCGAGCTACGCCGGATAATCAGCACGGGCTATCAAAAAATAATAACGATATAACATTTTAATTAAAGTTCCTTTTACTTATTCAACTAAACATAAAAACACATTCATTTTCATTTATATATTCATAGGAGCGCACGCCGGGTATTAGCTAATATAGTACAAAATGAATAGATCACTTTTTTTTTCTATTATCCAAAGTTCCTTTCAAAGAGTCAGTCCCATTTTCCGTTTACTCTGTTATTATGACTTAAGTACACTTTACTTATTGGCTTAAATTCTTCTTTTTTTCGATGTGTTTCTTCACAATCCTCGGGCCACCAATAAAAGTCCAAAGAAATATATTTGCACTTGTCCTACAATATGTATCATTTCATAGGAACGTTTATCCTTTTAGCGATCTCTTATCCATTCTACTTCCATCTGATATTGTTCTAGTATTCTCTTTTCAGTAACTGTAGTTTAGGAATCGTCTGTTGCAGACAGTTTTACGAGATTTTTTCTTCTCTACAAAGAATAGAAATGCTCTCTGCTAAAGTATGTGGAACAAAGAAAAGTATATACGTAGATGCAGGTCACGCTTTAAACCTCAGAGAATTCTAGGCAATTTCTTATAGGCAAACATGGTTTGAATTAATATTAATTAAAATTCTAGCATTGGTTTATTAGTTGTCTAGATGAAAATAATTAATCAAACATAATTTGCAAATGACCAAATAATAATTGAAAATTCAGAAGATAATCTGCATGAAGGTCTATATGAACTTAACAAAATTACAGAACAATATGGATTGAAGATATCTACGGAGAAAACAAAAATTATGACATTTCAAGGTGTAGATCCGGTCAGAAAATAAATTTGTACTTGACAATAACATTTTAGAACAGGTGAATAATTTTACATATCTAGGATACAATATCTCATATGAAGAAGAAAAGTATGTAAATGCAAAAATATCAAGTTTTTTAAGAATGTTAGGGTTAACAAATTCTATCTTCAAGCCACAGTTAGTCCAAAAACATTCAAGACTGAAAGAGTATAAAACACTGGCTCTTCCAACTCTATCGTATGGTAGCGAAGTATGGACGTTGAAACAGAAGGATATACAGCGACTTAGATCTGCTGAAATGAGATATCTTCGGAGGACTGCAGGATACACACTACTATAACACAAAAAAAGAAGGCATTTTAGAAGAATTACACATGGAACCTTTAGAAAACAACATTTCTGCTTATAAGTCAAGATGGATGCAACATGTTCATCGAAAGGAAGATCACAGGATATCCAAACAAATGTTAAGATATCAACCTGCAGGAAGGAGGCGGCCAGGACATCCACTCAAAAGACTTCTGGATGGTGTTTCTCTTGAGGCCGAAACAGGTCAACAAATGGCCTAAATTCGTGAATGTACTACGATGATGAGGATTATGATGATAATTTGGAAATCATGAAACAGTAAAATTCAGGAACATTTTACATTGACTATTTAACCCATGTCCCAAATGGTAGTCAATGACCAATCACGTTTCAATGAATTCTGTTTTACACCAATGACAGTCGTGTTTCACCTCGCTCTTTATCGATTTCTCTTTATCAGCTCCTGCTTTTGTGATAAAGAAAACTCCTCCTTTTTTTAATATTCTGAACAGGTTAGACCATTATTTTTCTCCAACAAATACATTGAATATAGCAAATAATGAACAGATTCAGTGATTGTACTGAGTTGTGTATTCTAAATATAAATTATTAACCTATAATGTTGATTATAATAGTTTGATGTGTTTCATTGTTTCTCCACTAGAGTGCATTCGTACAATATTGCGATCCTATTTGGCAATAAAGAATATGATCGAGTTGCAGTGAAAATACGTAACCTCACATCGCGGTTTTCGTTAACTATATAAATATTTTAAAACACCGGTAACTATATTCAAATAATTACTTTTTAGTAAAGAGCTTAATTTTATTCGTTAAATAGTCCTAATAAATGCCACTCTTGATTTCCAAATTCTCTAGATAAATTCACTCTTCACTTCGTGAGTCTTGAATTTATCGATAATTTGGAAATCACTCGTGGTATTACTTATGAAAACATTTAACTCCAACTTTTACCTTTCAGAGAAAATGATAATGTTAGTACGTGTGATATGTTCTGTTTGTGTAATCCGTTAATTCCTGTTTGTATGGCCAGTTTATGGGAAAGATTAATTCAATGGCGAAAATATAATACAAGCAATTGTTCTTATATTTTGTTATATGATTTATTGTGATTTATTTATGTTTTATTAATTTAAGTAGCTTAAAGTTGTCACATTATTGTACACGAGGTCCCGGATCTATTTCCAATAGACCACTGCAATGTTTCTTGAAAGTAAATTATTTCCGTGGTAGTCCATGGTCTGGAATTTTGGTTAAATGTAAGTTTAAGGATTCTCCTGTTGCTTTCTTTTTTTTTATCACCCATCATATAACGAGGGTAATGTAACTTCGATTTCTAGACGCTCATCTCAGAAGTGGATAACAATTTTGCCAATGCCAGGAGGGAATGCAAAATATGTCAAAAGACAAAATAAATTTAAACATAGAATGTTTAAAAACAAATATTTTCTTACTATGATTGCTATTTATACGATTTTACCATTTCGAAAGTTTTAAAATAATTTTCATTTCTGCAATTATCACTGTTTTCGAATTAAATATGTTTTTCTGAGCAGATGATTTTAAGGGCACAAAGTAGCAAAATAGTAGCCTGAAATGTGTTTGCAAGAGAAGGAAAGTTATTTTCGAAATTAAATAAAATGTTATGCCTAAAAGGGACGCATGTCTACTGTTGTTACATATATATTCTCTCATTGCTTGTATTTAATCTCTCCCTTTGTAGGAGTTTTACGTGCCTTACAGGTAGACGTCCTGTTGACATTTGAATTTAACTGGGTATCACACAGGCAATTTTTTGACCACGTCTGCACCTAGAGGGCTTTGTTCTGAAAGGTAAATAAAAATGATCAAGTCAAAAGATTAATTTTGTACCTGAGATCTCAGTTGTCCTCATGTTGAACTTTCAGAAGAACATGTGCTATCTTCACGGGACAAGTTTTGCAGTGATGCATTTTGCGGGATTTTTCCTCGCCTGTAAGAGAACTTTCATGTAATTTTAAGGTGCAAACGTCCCCGTTAATATTTTCGCCATATTGTGTATGGATATGTGAGTGAATGATGTTTCTTCCTGAAACTGCGTTGCCTCGGAGGAGGCCCTGATATTGAGCTGAACACTCATGCGGGGAGGCCCTCCGTCTCCTTGTGTAGCCAAAACGTAATATGTGAGATCCATGTTTAAAATCTCTCGCGCGACACGTCGTGCCACTGTAAGGCTCGGGTGGCGTGTGACATGTAAAATGTACCTATAAAAGGTGAGAAGTTAAACAGATTTAATGGAATGGAGTACGAGACAGAATGTAAAAAATAACAGCATATGTGCTGGGATAAAAATATATAGCAGAAATACGCCTAATATTATTACACGAATGATTTATTGTAGTTAAAGTTTTCTGTGTTTTATAGTTGTGGAATTATATCTATTGTTCATTACTTCTTTGTTTGATGTTATAGCAATAATACAATTAACATTACTGTTTCACGGTATGTTACGTCTACAATAAAGTTGTTAAGAAGATAATCATCAAATTAATTAACTCAGGCAAGCCTGTTCACATGCAGTAGCAATACAATTAAAGAGGAAATTTTATAGATAAAGCGGGATTTGAACGTAAATTTTCCAGCTGGAAATATTGTTGCTTGTCTTACATAATAGTTTATATTCCAGAGCTAGTGAATTTCTTAATTGCATTTCCAAAAGTTCTCTCAGCACTATGACAGGTGCCATAAAATATTTGGATTGTTTATATTTTATACGGGTATAGTAATATTATTTTTGTCTATTGTCACTAGATTTTCTTATGATATTTCTTACATTTACATACCTTTAACCCACTTCTGAGCTTGGGGCATCTGGAAGACAAAATTACGTTACCCCGCTGATATGACGAGAGATAAATAATAACGAAGTACTAGGAGAGTAATTTAATGTAAACTTAACCTAAATTCCATACCATGAGTGAACACAGAAATAATTTATTTAAGGAAAACTTCTTATGATTTGAGCGGGAATCAAATACGGGTACTCATGAACTATAGTCAAAAACTCTGTCCATAAGACAATGAAACTGGTCACATAGCTATCCTAGAAAATTCTAAATAATCTAACTCCTGTACAGCTCTCTTTCGATCCGGACGAAAATGTCATGTTAATACAGTACGGTGATTCCTCGTTTCTTGTTTTACCTCGGCCCGCGTTAAATGATAAACTTTAATCCCCACTCAACGTTCACATCAGAAAGTGACCACGTAATAAGAGCCAGATTAGTTATACCACAATTTTAATGTGAATTGTACGCGTATTTATATCAAATAAATAACATGAATGTTTACATCAATGAGATGAATAATTATATAACTATTTGAACATTTTTTATTCAATGCCCCAGTTCGTCATTTCGCCATTTCTGGTTTCTCTCCTGGCATTTGCGTAATTGTAACCCACTTCTGAATTTGGGGCACCTAGAAGACATGGTTACGTTACCCCGATGATATGATGGATGATAAATGATAATGAAGCGCCAGGAGTGTTCTTAACCTAAACGTAACCAATTTTCCATACCATTGACAATCACAGGAATAATTCCCTTTAATGAAAAAAATTCTATGGTTTGACCGGGAATCGAACCCAGGTCCTCATGAACAATAGTCTGAAGCGCTGACCCCTAGTCCATGAGGCTGGTAAACTATTTAAATCTATTTTTTGGAATTTAACATTCATTGAATGTAACTTAAGACAAGCATATTTTTAAATTGAAAATAGAATGTTCTGAATAGCCTAAATAAGACCTAACTTGGATCACAAGCGTAGGCTTCTGGTGTGTAAAGAAGGCCTATATCAAATATGAAATATAATAGTAATGTATACGATAACGAGGAGACTAATTAAAAGGAAATATTATAAAACTATTTGTAAATAATGACTTGAAATTTTATTTTCATTTTTTTGCGTGCATAATGTAACTAAAAAATATTTTGAAATTGAAAATAAAAATCCTCATTTCACTAGATTACTTCCATTAATGTTTTGCATACTCAATGCTGCTCAACTGTGTAAACTTAACTCGTCTGTCTTCCTCATCAAACTCTGACATTGCGATGCTATATACTCAACTCAACCTCGTACTTTGTCCGACGGCGTCCCCAATGTAGGAACAAAGAACGAGTAATTACTGTACAAGGTTTATTCGAAAACCAAGTAGTCTACTTTTCGCAAATATTGCCACCATAGTGCCTCAATAATGCGCATGGGCGCTTGCTTGGTAATTAATTTGTAAACAGTTTATAGTTTAAGTTTTGTTGTACGAATTTGACATGTTCATGAATATGGAAGTTCCGCCGACTTTCTAATACGTTATGTTATTCGTTTCATGAATGCGAGAAACGTGAATTCGGCAGACATTAATCTCAAACTTCATGAGATCCATGGAGAAAGTGTTATAGGCTAAGTGATGCAATGGTGAGCAAATGGGAGGTTAATTCAACGAATGTGCACGACAAAACTGTAAAACAAATGACTCTGTAATGATGGAAAATAAATTGAGGTAAGGAGAACGCAATGGAAATAAAACAAATTTTAAAAAAGTGTTCGTTTCTTATACCCATTCCATACTTACTTTCCGAATATACTTCTTCTTCTTCGGCTTATAAGTTTGCAGTCATCAGTTTCCACTTATCTCTATCATTCCAATCTCCTTCCAAATTCCTATCATCCATTATAGTTCTGACATAAGTTTTCCATTTCCGTCTTGGTCTGCCACGTTTATTTCTTCCAGGGGGGTGACCATTGGTGGATATATATTTTTTGGCCATTTTTCATTTTCAATTATTTGTAATTGGTCATATAATATTAGTTTGATTTTCAATGCTCTTAACAACAGATGTGGTAACTGTCATTTCTTTCCAAAGAAATTAATTTATTATTTTTTCCTGTCTTTTTTTTTAAGATTTCTTCTAAGATAATCAAATTCAAGTGTTCTAATTTCATTCTTTTTTTAGTTCCGTCAAAGACCAAGTTTCACTTCCATATGAAAAAGAAAAAAATCTGTATTATGCTCTTATAAATTTTCATTTTAATTTCCTTTGAAATATTTTTGTTCCAAATTATTCCATGCAATATCTTAGTCGCAGTTTTTACCATTGCGATTTTACTTGAACATCTCTTTCACATGTATCTAAACATGTACTTATTGACCTAAGATATTTAAAATATTTAAATATTTAAAATTTTCACTTTGTTATCTTCCCTTTTTTCGAGTATGAGGTCATCCACATCCTGCCCCAATCACACATATTCTGTTTTCTGTAAATTTATATTCAGTCCCCTTTTTGTATATTCTTCCTTTAGTTTATACTTGATAAGTGCAAATATAACTTAATAAATTATTTACCTGAGAAGATGCGTTAAACTATGCTAAATCCATCGCATGCAGATCCATTAAATCCTTACCACCTCCATTAACATCCAGCACTGGTTTCTATCTGCAACCAACTAAATCCAGTTTATATGTTTTCACATATCCAAACCCTTAAGTTTCATCCGAAAATTATCCTCCCACTTCCCGCACATGCATGAGTTATCCATGTATTCCTATGCTGAGCAAATATTTTTAAGTAAATCAATGCACAAGTGAATGGAGAAAACTATATTAGAGTGAGTTTCAAAATTGTTATGAGAAAAAAGTTACATAACAAAATAACTGTTGTAAGTCGTAGACTAAGATGGGCAGGACGTGAGCAAGAATAGGAAATAAAAAAATATAAGTATGAAATGTATTTTAATTATCTTCTAGTTAATCTTGCATTCCACCACGTTCTATGTAATGTGTCTGCTCATTTTTACACGCTTTATATTAGCTTGACCTGTATCTATCTATCTATCTATCTATCTATCTATCTATCTATCTATCTATCTATCTATCTATCTATCTATCTAACTATCTATCTATGTAACGGAATCTTTCAACGCGATTTTCACCCACTTAAAATCATGGGATCGACTTGAAACTTTGTATACTTGTAGAGGATCCGTGACAATACAATAATTTCATATTTATTTTCTAAAATCCTGGCCACAATCATCAGAAAATCAAAAAAAGTGTTTTTGTATCAATGTAACGGAATATTTCAACGCGATTTTCACCCACTTAGAAACATTGAATTGACTTGAAACTTTGTATACTTCTAGAGGACCCGTGACAATACAATAATTTCATATTTATTTTCTAGAATCCTGGCCATAATCATCAGAAAATCAAAAATAGTGTTTTTGTATCTATGTAACGGAATCTTTCAACGCGATTTTCACCAACTTAGAAACATTGGATCGACTTGAAACTTTGTATACTTGTAGATGGCCCGTGACAATACAACAATTTCATATTTAGTTTCTAAAATCCTGGCCATAATCATCAGAAAATCAAAAAACGTGTTTTTGTATCAATGTAACGGAATCATTCAACGCGATTTTTACCCACTTAGAAATATTGGATCGACTTGAAACTTTGTATACGTGTTGAGGACCCGTGACAATACAATTACTTCATATTTTGTTTCTAAAATCCTGGCCAGAATCATCCGAAAATAAAAAAAAAATGAAAACTGGTATAATAGGTTGCGGACTTGTCGAGTTTTTAGTCAATCGTTGTAAGAGCTCAGTTGGTAGAGCAGTGAACTCTTAGTGGTATATAATTTCAGTAATCCATATGTCGCTGGTTCAAATCCGGCTGGGAGGGGTTTTTTATAGAAGAGTATTACTTTTAGCTCATACTACAATAGTATCGAATTTAAAGATATTTACATTTTTATCTTATTCTGTAAAATATTAAAACTAAAAAATAAAAAATAAATAATAGTTTTAAAAACTAAAAGAACTCGCTTTATTAGAAAACTAAAAAATGAAAAATAATTTTAATTTCCAATACGCTTGGGATAAAATAAAGTGGTCACCAAAAAAATCATCTCCTACACATATAGAATAAAACTAGAGTTATCAACAAAAAGAAAATAATTTTACCATTAAAAGCGTGGGGTGATTTTTATGATTTTTATATTTTCTTCTTAGAGACCTTACGTTTACCAATATCTGTTTATCAAATATATTAATTGATATAGAGCACCCCACGCTTTTGATGGTAAAATTATTTTCTTTTTATTGATAACTCTAGTTTTATTCTATATGTGTTGGAGATCATTTTTTTGGTGACCACTTTATTTTATCCCTAGCGTATTGGAAATTAAAATTATTTTTCATTTCTTAATTTTCTAATAAAGCGTGTTCTTTTAGTTTTTTTTAAAACTATTATTTATTTGTTCTACTGTTGTCAGAAAAGCTTTTGCTAATTATACACCGAGCAACAAAACAAACTTTTTTTTTGTCTCAGAAAGAACAATATGTGATTCTGATAGTATTGTTTCTCCTGAATTCAAATATGATATCGGTTTTTCTCCATCAGGCAAGGTTTCCGAGAGACAGAGATTTATAATTTCAAACACTTTAATATTTGCTATACAATATTCGTTAATACTAATAAAATTCATATCAAATTCCGTTGAGGTGAATTATCATAAGATAAAAGTTAAAAATTGAAATCAACCTGTTGGCAAGTGCTGTCGTCCTCAACTTTGTTAATAATATATAATTTTTCGATAAGTTAAAAAAGTATTTATACACAAAGAACATCCCTCTGTTTCTTTCTTTACATTGGTTTAATCTCTTCTTTGTAAGTTAATTTATATGATCAACGGCACAAAGTTGAGGACGACAGCGCCTGCCAACAGGTACATTTTAAGTTTTAACTTTTATATTATGACACAATATTCGAACATTCGGACTCACCTAGAAAGTAAGAAATGACAATTTCCCGCTATATTTCGTCTGAGGCGCATCCCTCTTGATGGTCCAACAATAATCGGCCAGCGTATTAGGATTCAATTTGCCTTGATATCTCTTTTCCATAGCTGAAATCTCACGATGAAAGTATTCCCCGTGCTCATAGCTCACTGCGCCAAGATTTTCCGGGAAGAAATCTAGGTTTATTAAAAAAATGATTATTTAAATCTATTAATTGTAATTGAAATAATAAAAAACTGAGGGTGATGAAATTCCGAATAGGCTACATATTTGAAAACACGATTAAAAAACTGCATTAAGTACAACTATTGGTACTCATAAGACAAAAATCATGTTGACCAGTACCATCGATGCCACGAATAATTAAGCTAGCTCACTTCAGTGTATTGTAAAATGATGGCTTTGGGAAATTGTCTTTCCTATAATAAGCTACGACATACTTTCTTGAGTAGATAAAGAGAATTCCAGTCAAGGTAATTAAGTATATTTTAATAAAGGGGACTCTTGACAATTTGGAAATGTTACAGAAAAAAAGCAATGGTAATGATGAACATCCAAATTACCACGAAAAATCTAATATATTTCACAGTTAAAAATTAACCTATAGACAAATGCAAAAATATGAGTATTTACTTTATAAGTGTTTAAATTTAAATGCAATAGAAGTCACCTTCTAACATCAAACACTATACACTTTGCGGAATGTCGGGGACCAATGATAAACCAAATGATATCAATAAAACTCAAATGGAATTTAAAATGTATTTACTCGAAAGCAAATTTGTATTTTAAAATTTACATAAATAAAAAGAAAACAAAATTCATGAGATTTTCGGTTTCATTTAAAATTGAGATATTGGAACGGAAAAGTTAATAGTAAAGAAAATTGTAATGAAGAGTTTTGGTTCTGTACTTGATGATCAATTGAATATCCTCGTTGATCCTACTAACAGGTTAGTTATTCTTGTAAATAGAATGTATTTAGTAGATTTTTCGATGACATCCATTGCTCTTCTGGTCACCACTGTTTAAGTGGGCATTCGTATATCTAATTTCTCATAAAGTCGGTCATAATTACAGAAGTCCTCTTTTAAAATCATGCGGTTCAGTTAGCGCTTGATTAATCCTTCACTTTATTTTTTCCCATTTTAGTTATTTTCAGTGAATTATTGTTTCTCAATAAGTTGTGTTTTTTAAATGGTTGCTTCCTTATGCAAGGTTTAAGTAATTATTTTTCTTGTACGTTGTAGGCTTGTGAACATGCGAGGCTCATTGACGACAGTTCTTCACCCAACATGAATTAAGGTAAGCTAACGTAAACCATAACTATAAAAATGAGCATATATTTGGTAATAAGAGAAAACATTCAGTGAACTAATAGTAATAAGAAAAATAACTAGACTTCTCTAGAAAACTATTTCAATCGGATATTCTCATCCATCCATGTAGCATTCTGGATCCTTCTATATAGCCAAAGCTTTGTAAATTAGTACTAAAAGCACACACAAGATTTGATTTAACTTACATTAAAATAAATGTTACTCCAACACGCTGGTCTCCTGGTTACGTCATTGACTCTGACTCAACGGGATCTGATTCGATATCAGGTCGGGACAAATTTCTTGGGTGAGGTATTTCGGGGGTTTTTCTCAACTGTAAGATAAATGTCGGGAAACTTTAGGGCACAAATAATGCCCAAAATTAAATGGGGTATCATATTCACCCTCTCATATTAGAGTTGTTTAGAATGATTATACGAGTAAATGGCGTCTCGTAAGTGTTTGTGTTGTCTTGGAGGTAGCATGACTTTGAACCGATCTCTCATCCGGGAAGATGCTCTTTGTTCTTGCGTGTTTAAGAAAGTATACCTTGAGATGTAGTGTCCCTTTCAGCCCACACAGCATGGGGGCGATCTCTCATCCGGGAAGATGCTCTTTGTTCTTGCGTGTTTAAGAAAGTATACCTTGAGATGTAGTGTCCCTTTCAGCCCACACAGCATGGGGGCGATCTCTCATCCGGGAAGATGCTCTTTGATCTTGCGTGTTTAAGAAAGTATACCTTGAGATGTAGTGTCCCTTTCAGCCCACACAGCATGGGGGCGATCTCTCATCCGGGAAGATGCTCTTTGATCTTGCGTGTTTAAGAAAGTATACCTTGAGATGTAGTGTCCCTTTCAGCCCACACAGTATGGGGGCGATCTCTCATCCGGGAAGATGCTCTTTGTTCTTGCGTGTTTAAGAAAGTATACCTTGAGATGTAGTGTCCCTTTCAGCCCACACAGCATGGGGGCGATCTCTCATCCGGGAAGATGCTCTTTGTTCTTGCGTGTTTAAGAAAGTATACCTTGAGATGTAGTGTCCCTTTCAGCCCACACAGCATGGGGGCGATCTCTCATCCGGGAAGATGCTCTTTGTTCTTGCGTGTTTAAGAAAGTATACCTTGAGATGTAGTGTCCCTTTCAGCCCACACAGCATGGGGGCGATCTCTCATCCGGGAAGATGCTCTTTGTTCTTACGTGTTTAAGAAAGTATACCTTGAGATGTAGTGTCCCTTTCAGCCCACACAGCATGGGGGCGATCTCTCATCCGGGAAGATGTTCTTTGGTCTTGCGTGTTTAAGAAAGTATACCTTATGCTCTTTGTTCTTGCGTGTTTAAGAAAGTATACCTTGAGATGTAGTGTCCCTTTCAGCCCACACAGCATGGGGGCGATCTCTCATCCGGGAAGATGCTCTTTGTTCTTGCGTGTTTAAGAAAGTATACCTTGAGATGTAGTGTCCCTTTCAGCCCACACAGCATGGGGGCGATCTCTCATCCGGGAAGATGCTCTTTGATCTTGCGTGTTTAAGAAAGTATACCTTGAGATGTAGTGTCCCTTTCAGCCCACACAGCATGGGGGCGATCTCTCATCCGGGAAGATGCTCTTTGTTCTTGCGTGTTTAAGAAAGTATACCTTGAGAAGTAGTGTCCCTTTCAGCCCACACAGCATGGAGGACGTAAAATTTCCTCATGAGTGAGATGATAAATTATAGAAAAGAAATTAATAATAATTTATAATTTTTCGATAAGTTAAAAAAGTATTTATACACAAAGAACATCCCTCTGTTTGTTTCTTTACATTAGTTCAATCTCTTCTTTGTATGTTAATTTATATGATACACGTCACAAAGTCCTTATAGGGAAACGATCTGTCGTAAGAATAATTTTAATCTCTCTATCACACAGTTATTTTATCAGACGAGTACATGCAATGCCCGTCTGGATGAGTGACCACCCCAATGCCAGGGCCAACTCCAAGACAACTTGAACATCTGACGAAAAACACACAATTAATTCATAAATTAATTCTGAACGAGACGAATATGATGTGGGTGATTATGATGGCCAGATGGTGTTCAAGATGTATTTTGAATCTGAAAGTTTCTGGGCCTTTGCCTTACAGGTGAGAAAACCCGTGAACAAAACTCACTGAAGGAACTTGTCCCGGCTATCACGCTACCAAGTAAATCTAGTACAAACATTTATTTCTCTTTATATATATTCTCTATTACGAGAGGTGGTGGGATCTCGGTCTCCACTGCCATCTAGTAGCTTGAACACGGGCCCCATTTCCTCAGAGGCAAGACCACAGATCACTGGATCACAGCGATGGACACCACAATGAATTTTAAAGCTTTCAATTTAATTAATTTTTATATAAAAATCGTGTCCACCGCTGTGGTCTCGAGGTAGCGTACTGCCTTGTCACGCAGCGAGCCCGGGTTCGATCCCCGGTCAGGGCAGTTTTTCTGGGTAAGGTTTTTATCGGGGTTTTTCTTCACCTGTAAGACAAATGTCAGGAAAACTTTAAGGCCCAAACGGTCCCCGAAATCATATGGCCATCATCTTCATCCTTATCATCATCATCATCCTTCACCGATGTGAAAAGCAACGGGAAGCTACCACACCTACAATTCCCTAGTAAAGCTGCAAAGCATAGCATGAAAATGCTATGATTGAAGTGAAAGACCTGCCCTCGGATAGAATTACTATGGATGGATATAAAAATCCTTGATTTAAATACAGGTAATGACAATAGACTGATAATTTTGTCTAATTAAGGTCATAAAGTAAATGTGTATTAATTTCGATCATATCGTGCGATATATTTAACTGCTGTATATTTGACGGGCTAAAATCGTTAGATTCGTAATTAATTTCGACGAAGATAACTGGAATATGCTTCTGCGTCATATCTCAAATTCTTTGTAGAAAGTTTGACGCTTAGATATCTTTACAGAAAGTATAAGGAAACGTATCTGCTAGGTTACAGGTTTTAGTAGACTATTTAACTGTGACTGATTCTCTAATAATACGGCTACCAGTTTGTATATATAGTGCACGAATGTAATCAGTTAACGCTTGCGGTGATGTAATAGAAAAAATATTCCTAGTATTTGATTATACCACAATAAAAAAGAAACCACTGTTTGCACTTTCTTAAACGTATTATTTCCAAGGAATTTACGTTCCAGAAAAATATAATTTACATCTTAGGACATCAGAAATTAATTAATATGTTGGTTATAAACAGTTTGGTGTGTTTCATTTTTTCTCCACTAGAGTGCATTCTTACAATATTGCGACCTTTGGCAATAAATAATATGATCTGGTTG
This sequence comes from Diploptera punctata, assembly GCA_030220185.1. Classification (NCBI taxonomy): domain Eukaryota; kingdom Metazoa; phylum Arthropoda; class Insecta; order Blattodea; family Blaberidae; genus Diploptera; species Diploptera punctata. Next base: position 1,310,970 of record JASPKZ010001970.1, on the reverse strand, counting down.
CAGTGATGAACAAATGAAACATAACAAACGTTTCTCATTTGTTTTCAAACATCGCCGTTTACATTAAATATACAAATATTTTAAAATAACTATATTTAAATAATGATTTGTGAGTAAACAGTTTGATTTTATTCCCGAAATAATCCTAAATAATGTCACTCTTGATTTCCAAATTCTCTAGTTAAATTCGGAAATTACTTGTGGCATTACTTATGATAATAGCGGTAGAATATTAAGCACTTGAACAACTATGTTTCAGAAGTTACCATTGAAATAAACTATAAGTTCCAGTAAAATAATCATACATAAAGGGGAATCGGTTGTAAAGAACAGTAAACGAATAGCTCGTAATCAGACTTGTATAAATACACCGTCTTCCTAAATGATGGACGCGGTTTTAAGTAGTTGTATTCTTTTCAAACGAAAATGGATGAATGGTTATATTTTATAATGAAAAAATGTGAGTTTTATATCCTAAACGCACAGATTTTATTTCTCGCCATTATTACATCACAGCATCACATTTGTATAATGGCGACTTCCCTGCATAAGTCATTTTGTGTGCTGCACTTTGTGATGCTCGCTTCCATTATTACAGCTCGAGACCAAGCTCTGTGTGTTTCCGGGAAGAAGTGTGGGGAGTGGGAGGAGGTACACTTCTATGCTTCTCATAGTACTAACAGCTGAGATAGCAAATTCCTTTCAGACGCACGAAGCTGGGCCCTGAGCAGTACAGCACAGCTAGATTTCCAACGGCAATTCGAAATTAATTTGCCAACAGGACGGCGTTCTCGTCAATTTCTTCATAATGTTGGAAGATGGTTGAACGATGTTGTTCCCCAAGTTTTCCTCCGGTGGCCTCCACATCATGCGATTTCCTGCTGTGGGATTATGTGAATGACCGTGTGTAGCTAAAATCGCTAACAGTAGATCTGGCAGACTTGAGAAGGGTAGTTGCTACTGTTAAGTCCACCCCAGATTTGCTGACGTAATATTTGGGAGGAATTTGGCTATCCACTAAATGTGTGCCGTGTGATCAATGAATACAACATTGAACATGTATAATGTACAGTACGAAAAACGAAAACTCGAAAAATTTTTCTTTAATCCCATCTAATACTTGTTCTTATATAGTGCATATAAGGGAAATTAAACAACATTTAGACTCCATCCATCATTTCGGGACACGTCGTATATGATTCTAATTACTTGGCATTTTTTTTCGTTTCAGTTGTGAATACATTTATCTCTAATATATATTTATATAATTTTTTTTTTTGTTTCAGTTATTGACACATTTAGCTATAATGCATATATATATATATATATATATATATATATATATATATATTTGCAATACGAATGAATTATGCGTTATGAATTAATTTTTAATTGAAGCTACGCCACGCTACGTATATTGAGATACAGTTCTACCATCTATGATAGATACAAAATTGAAATTTTAAATTACAATTAGTTATTATAGGCCTATATAAAAATCTGCTGTGCTGTTTTAAGTATCTATATTTTTAATGCAGTGCATTATTGCATTTTTAATTAGAAACATTACATAAGTTTTTCATATAAACCATTTACAAAATGTATTGACGTAGACTTTCACGGCCGGAGTTACTATGATGATCTTAAAGAAGATATGCGGTCAGTAGGCCGTACGACCACGGCCTGCTGCCCGCAAATCTTCAAGATAATTTACAAAATGTTTTTTATGGGGTTATTTTCTGAATCTATTACCGAAGCTCCATCTTATAGTGAGTAAAGTTTTCTGATAATTTCATATTCCAGTGTAAGGTATATATATTAATTGGTGTTTCCCGTATAATGTATCATATTATTATTATTATTATTATTATTATTATTATTATTATTATTGTTATTACCCTATAAAATGTTGTTTGTACATGACATTTACAATGCTACATTTATTGTATCTTTAACTGTTTATAATTAGTGTAGTGTATATCTATATTTATCGAATATTTATTTGTATTTGTGCTGGTTGAGTGGAAGAGAGGGGCTTATGGCCTTAACTCTGCCAGAATAAATAAAGTATTATTATTATTATTATTATTATTATTATTCCTGTTTGAAATGGTTTCTGAGGAAAGTTTACCAATAGGAAGCATGTAGTTTTGTTTAATTATTTAAAAAATAATTCGGGGTGAAAGTTTTGAGATACTTGAAAATGCATAAATGTATACATACTACATGAAAAGAAACATTGAAGCCTTAACCGGTATTTAAACTCAAGACCTCTAACTTTATACGCTAGTGAGGTTCCATCTTCCCTAGATAAATCTACCCATAATTAACTCAACAGTTTTTAAAAAAAAATCATTTAATATAAATCCGGAGTTCTGGGTCCAAATTCCGTCCAAGCATTTATTTTTCTTATCATGCCATATATATATATAATTTAATTATGATGAGATACTTTCTCTCCTGTTTCTAAGAAAATGAGCCAATATATTTTTAAAAAAATAGATTTTTCTTCAAATATTAAAACCTGATTACGGCTGAATGCTATGTTTTTTGTATAAATTTAATTTTCTTTCCCTTTGTACAAGTTTTGATTTAAGTTTTATTAATTCAATACCGTATATGTTTTATTAACATTTTGTACTCATCTGTCAATTACTTCATTCATATTATTAGAATGATTAATATATGGAGCTTAAATATATAAAATAGAAACATTTTAAATGTATACTATTTTACTTTATACGAATTCCATTTCCTATTTTAATGTTGTTTCTATTATCTTATACTAGGTTCTGCTTTCATTTATCCTCGAACCCAGTTTACTTACTATTAGATTTCTTCATATAACTGACAAGGAAACGAGTTTAAAGAATTTATTTACCCAATATAGGCCTATATTATAAAATCAATGTAACTTGAGAATGTAGCGAGTTTGTTGTAAAAGCCAAGAATATTTTATTTCACGTATTAATTTGAAACACATTCCTCCAAGTGACATTTAATCAACTCCCTAGAAAGGAAGAGTGGCGGAAGATCTCTTTGAATATATGATGTATTGAGAGAATGCCAAATTATGTAAATTTTCGAAAGGAACTGGATGGTGCTGATGACGTCTGCGAGTCTACGAGCTTGCGTGGGGGAGAAGATTTGCTAGGGCGAGCCTGACCAACGTTCATTTAATGTTATTGTTATTACAGCGCACTAAAACCTGATAATGGCATAGGCGGTTCCCAGAATACCAGTTTATGCTACATACGGGATTGTTTTTCTTACCAAAACGTTTGCTTCATAAATTAAATATTGTTATAATATATACCTACATACACAACCAAACCAATGAACTGAAGCAATTTAAATATTTGGGCAATATTATTTCATATGAAAATTAATTAGACAGACTTTATCAAGATTACTGGTATAATAAATAATGAACTCAAACAAAACGTAATTTAGTTAAAAGAGGTATAAGATTATTACAACGTGTTAACACTTCCGACCTTATTATAGGATTGTGAAGATCGTCTCGGTAGACGCTTAGCTGTCGCCAACGTATTAAAAATAATTACACTGAGTAACAAAAAATAAACTTTTTTTTTGTCTCAGAAAGAAAAATATGCGATTCTGATAGACGTTTTTCTCTTGAATTAAAATATGATATCGGGTTTTCTCCATCACGCAAGGTTTCCGAGAGACAGGCATTTATAATTTCAAACACGTTAACATTTTCTGTCCCGCGCCGTAGCCGAGCGGTTAAGGTAGGAAACCTTGGCGCTGAGCTACGGGACTTGCGCTGGTTCGAGTCTCCATGGGTGAAGAAATTTTCTCATGGTATTTCGGCCAGTATGGGACTGGTGCCCACCCAGCATCGTGAGGCAATTGGGTAGCTACAGTAAGTAGCGGCTCCAGTTTTGAGGAACCAGCTATAACGGCTGGGGGACTCGACATGCTAACCACATGTCACCCCTACACTGGCTGTTGATCATCTACCTCTGTGATTGACACATGTGGATGTGAAGGGCCAGCAGCCGGCTGGTAAAAGGGCAACCGCTGAAAAGTGGAAAGACCCTCAATCAATCGGAAACATTTTCTACATTCGTAACTACGCAATATTTGAACATTCGGACTCACTTACAAAGTAAAAAATGACGATTTTCTGCTATATTTCGCCTGTGGAGCAGCCTTCTTGATGGTTCAACAATAATCGGCCAGCATATTAGGATTCCATTTGCCTTGATATTTCTTTTCCATAGCTGAAATCTCCTGATGAAAGTGTTCCCCGTGCTCATCGCTTACTGCGCCAAGATAATAAATGCACGAAAAAAAGTTTATTAAAAAAATAATTATTTAAATCCATTAATTTAAACTGAAATAAAAAAACTGTGGGTGATGGAGAAATTCCGAATACATATTTGAAAACACGATAAAAACTGCATTTAGTACAACTATTGGTACTCGTCAAACAAAAATCTCGTTGACCAGTTTTATTTTATACAAATATGTAATCAATATCAATAAAGACAAAGATACTAATTACGTATATCCTGGTAGCTCCAAATGGGTATTGGTGGTGGACCATACGGGGATTTTCAGGGTTTTCTCGGGGTTCTCCCATTTCCTGAATTTCATCCCACCAACTTTCCCCATTCCAATTTCCTTCCCCTTCATGTAATTTTATTTCTCATTAATTCATTTCATATCACCCTTCACCTCATATTATGATACGTAGAGAACATTTTGGTTGGCAATCCACATATTTTGAAAATATGTGGTTCCGGAAATCTAGTGAACCTCATAACTTCTCAAAAGAGCAAAAAAAAAAAAGAATTCAAGGAAGGGTTGTGATCCCCTCTCGCAGCCACTGGCACAATAAAAAAATAGCAGTATGGGTCGGGGTGTGACGCTGGTGGTGTTTAGCATGTAACGCGATCTAAAACTTATAAAACATCGTAGAATACACTTCATTTCCACTCATCTACATAATACTGAGATAGAGCAATAGATCTCTCAGATAGGGGTGCTGAGGGCAGTCTGCTCTCATATTCTGAATAAAGAAATAAATTAGAAATATAATGGAGAGAATTGGACGATCAAGACCAAAGATAAATCAATAACTTCGCAGAGATGAAATATACGAGAAGGAATCATGTTATAACAGAGATGATTAAAAAAGGAAGATACCGTATGTTAGAGGAATTAGCAGTATAACCCAATTTTCGACAACGTCGAAAATTATAAATCACAATTGGTACAATATTGACCTAGATTATTAAAATTTACATCCAAACACATATACATGGAACCGAAGAAAACGATTGAAGAGACTTCTCGATATCTTGTTTGAGATCTCAACAGATCAACAATAGCTTAACCCCCTCAAAGCTTAATGATTTTATATATAGACTGGTGCAGTGAAAGACCTGCTCTTGGACAGAACACTATGTATGCATGTATAGACATGGGTGCTACTCTGGAGGGAGATTCAAGACCAAACTAATTTTATTACGGTTATTTCTCTACAGATATACGTGAGTGACATTTGGTTAGGATATCGCCCAATGAGGTATCTAATATGCAACTATTATATTACTTGGATGGGGAAGGCGGGTTTAATTTTGCTCAGAGACACTAATTTAAGTGTGAGGTTTTTATGAACCCGAAAATCTTTAGGATCGGGACCCACGGTTTAAATAGCTCATGCATAACTAATCCCTTGTTTTTTTCAATCGACCCTTCGACTATCGACCTAGTTTGATCCCGCGAACCTCGGTACTAGAGGCAAGGAACATCACTAGACCACCACGGTAGGTGTTCAGAAAAATGGTTCCAATATATATATAAACGTAGTATTAACAAAACAAGAAATTTGCTTTACTAATACGTGGGCTGTAACAAAACTGACGGCAACACTGCTGTGTAAGTGAAACCAGACAGAGTTAATTATCGTAACTTCTGTCAGATATTAATATATGGCTGACCTATCTTAGAGTAAATGGACTCGTCCGTACGTCTCAAAGCACATGAGCTTTTAGAGAGTTTGTCTCCTCTGAACTGCCGCTCTGAACTGTTGTGTTTCGCTATGTTTGCAAAGCAGGAACAGCGATCTTGGTTGAAAATGTAATGTGCCCAGCGTTGCGAGTGAAGCGCCCACATATTTTGTAGTACTCTCCAACAATTTTGCAAAATAATGCTCGGGCGCACACGGCACACTCTGTATTACCGCTGACGGTGGGAAGTACTTTTCCATCCATCAAATTTACCGGACTTAAGCCGCTGTGATTATGATTTGATCCCTAAGATGAAGGAACCACTTCGTGACATTCGATTCCAGACTGCTGGCATTAAGGCGGTCCATCAGGAACATAAACAGAACAGGAGCTGCTACAGAGAAACTATGACTTCTTCTTCGCTGGCAATGAGTTGTAGACAATGTTGGATACTACATTGAAGGACTATGGAAGTTTCACAGGTCAGTTAGTTACATACTAAATAAATAAATAGTTGCCACTAATAAAGTTACAACTTAAGTATCTTCTAAGTTGAGATCTTAATTTTTAAGAGGAGTATTTAATCTACTTTGAGCACATTGCAAGAAAAATGAGTGATTATTGCATTTAGACGTTTGTAACTGCAGAGCAGTTTTTGACATTCTCTAAGCAGTCGGCGAAAAGGGGGTTGGGGTAAACGCTTGTCGTTCCTGTTGAACGGGATCCGATAGTGTCGGTTATTAAGTTACAGTATTCATATTTTATTAACCGTAGGCCTAAATACAGATGGTGCTGTAAATGAAGTCCTTCCAGGCAGTGTCCGAGAGAGAAAAAATAGAAGTAGTAAGACTTTATTAGACTAAACGTAAGACGCATACAATATTATTTACAAATATGGGTGGCATGGACAGTAAGCCGTACGTGTTGTTGACAGTCCGTTACAATAAAATAATGTTTGGTAATAATATAACGTAAAACAATAAAACAAAACGTACAATAACATTTTACTTTAATTAGGTTGTGTAGAATTATTAAGAATAATGCTATTACATTTTGCTAACATATTTATTTATTCTCTAATGAGTGTTGTTGTTATTTTCCGCGTTTTGTAAAGAAATTTTCCCACGTTTATCCAATTTTCTAGATTTACCATTAACTCATAGCATGCCAATCTTTCACGATTTGAATTTAGAAATCTTTCCGGTAATGACTGACGACTCCAATATTAGAAATCTTTACATTTTCCTAATACATATATCTCGTCTTCAAAGCTCCCGTACATTGGACATATTCGCATATCGTTAACGTCGCTAATTAGAAATTCCCATGCCCCTGACCTAAACCAAGCAAGCTCTGATCTCTCTTTATTTCCTAGATAACTATTGTGTTCGGCTAAAGAGGAGCCCTTCACAAGGAATGAAGTGCCACTCAGTACTCTAGGACACTCTAAATTAAACAGGACATTTTTGCATTTGTATCAAGCAATATCTAAAACAACAGTAATCAAGCTTATTATAACTACAGTCCAATTCAGGGAACTATAGTACTTGATCTACATAGACAGAGCATTACAGTCGTAAGGCATACTTGTGTCAATGTATGCCTATACTTATTGTGGCTTTGGATAATTCAGTACTCGATTTTGTTGGATTGAATCCATATTGGATTTAAGTTTTTTTGTATTTTTAATGATGACCCTGTTAATCCATTAATTTGAAATCCCGACCATTACCTTGTTTGTCATCTATTTGGCTGCTAACCTTTTAACCTATTCTAAGTGGAATAGCATAAGTTTGTAAGAAATACATTCTCCAACTTTGTGAAATTCAGGTGTCATATTTGGCATCAGTAATAATCAGAAAATTAGTTAACTTGTTCGATATGATGTTGGAAATTTGCGTCACTAACAAAATAATTGAAATAAGAAGGTCAAGGTTACAAGAAGCCAATTGTAATTTGTGATTTATATTTGTGTGTATTTCTTTCATGTGTGTATTTTTCAGATCTACGGATTTGAATTGAAACTTTGGGAAGCAATAAATGAAGAAAGCATTCTTTGTAATTTTTGTGGTTTCTTATTTTGATTGTTTATTGCTCTTTGTGTCTGTTTGTTCTTTTTGTATCAAAAATGGACTAAAACTAAATTGTTTTGTGAAAAAAGGCTTTGACGATACACTAATAATGTGAATTTATGTTTTTCTTATTTTGTTTGATTTATTTTTTGCACTTTGATTTTTTTGTGTCTTGAATTTACATTTTGCTTATTATTTGGATTTTGTAATTTATTTGTTTTTGAGATGTCTGACAGGGAATTATGTTGAATATTTAAACTCAAATTACTTTGGATAATTTTGCTTTTTATATTTGTCTTATTGGCCTAAATATATTTTGTTGGGCTGGCAACTTTCTAGTAATTTAGTTCGTATCTTGGTCAAAATAGAATTTGGTGCCCTCATGTTAGTAATACGGCATTCTTGGCTCCATCACAACAGCTTCTTGTCCGCTCTTCTGTCTATGATCATCAAGCAAGCAAGACGTATATTGTGCGTGCTCTTAGTCGATGCCATTGATGTGTGATATTCAACAGTGTTTGAATAATTGTTTGAAGGATATATATATATATATATATATATATATATATATATATTCATGTTATCCCTTTTTTGCAGTGCTCTTAATAACAACCAGCAAACGGAGAAACAGCAGTTTACCTCATCCAATATTATGTCTTACAGAACAACAGTGCTCATGCGCCAGTGTTTATAGAGCCAACGATAATCCTCCATCGAACCACTTATCGATAATCGCTGCTAACCACATATCGATTATTATCCTTGCCAAGTGGGTTATCGCTGATTGAAGTCATACTAAATTTTATACAGCTTTCGCTAGATGGCAGCACGTCGCTGTGAAATTTGAATGACCAATATTTGCAATAAATCCCCAAATATATTTTAAAGAAATAAATTGATAATATTCAACCCAAACGTTTATTAAAAAAGGATATACACTAACTTATCTCTTCCTAACGTCGCTGCAACCAGCGATAACCCACCAGTAGGTTATAGCTGGGCGCAACATTGGACGATAAGTAATATACTCTATGGAGAAAATAGCAGTCAGCATGATAATGTTGTCTAATAGTATCATAACGTTAGTGTTTTGCGTATTTAAGTAAGTACATAAATGTTGTCAAATGTGTTTTTAAAAATTGTTTAAAATAATAAAAAATGTCAGTAAATACAGAAAAAGAGCTACAGTTTATAAGAATAAACTGAAACCTCAAGGGTGAGGTAAACTGCTGTTGAGCTCAGCAATCTATTACATCAAGATTCTATCAGCAGAATCGACTTAGTCACCAGCCCACAAAATTTTAATTTGATCTGAGACAACAAATTTCCCATTCAGACATCAGAATGATAACGGACAATGTGAAAACAAAACAGTAAATAAACCAAACAGCATTCCTCTAAACCCAACTATTAAACAGTTAGTAATTTTTTCATAGACTAGAAATGGTGATTCAACATTTTTTATCACGTTTTGGAGTTAATTAATCAGTTTTGAAAAGCTTAAAACTTAAAATAATAGTACGTTAAATAGTAGATCCACATGGCAGTTGAGTATTATAGGCAAAAAACAGTAACTATAGTAAAACGCGTTCAAAGCGGAATAGCATGGGACCAATTCTTTTCATCATTAGACAAAATTCCGTATTATAAAAAAACAAAAAAAACGATCTTAGATTATAGAGTACCGTATATATTTTTTTTCATTAATTATTTTTTGTTTTAAATCTCATAAGCTTTGGTTTTTCCACATTTTAATTTAGTTGTTATTTCGCGTACTGAGAGTTCGTTTTCCTTTATCTTCAATCACTTTCACTTTTTCGTTTAATGATAATGATACATACGATTTAGCCATTTTTAATCCGGAAATTCAGAACGCTACTTGTGAAAGATACGTACACAATCGGTCTCAGATTTAAACTAATTTCAGATTTTACAGTGCACTGGTTATTTGTAAGACATATGTCACACGCCAAATATTTGTTAAACGAACCTGTATTTCGCATAATGGGTGTGCAGTGAGACCGAAAGAAAATTTCAGATACAGCTAGAAAATCTACTTCACCCGGCGGCAGAAATCATCCCTTATTATTATTTCGCCTAACGGGAATTCAATAAAGTGAAACTACTTTTTTTTCTCTGTCTTTCCGCCTTATAAACATCCATGAATTGTGTAGATATATCCTTCCGTTTCCGCGTTAGGCAGATTCCGCTTTATACCTAATAAATGCACTATGTTCACATTGGGAAGATTTCCGCATTATTCACGTTCTGGATTAAAGACGTTTTACTGTACAACACATTAGAGCAAAAAATAGTATTAATTAAATAAAAATAAAACGTAGTTTTATTTGATTTTCATATTTATTATATAATTCAGTGACAGATGTTTCGGTACACTGTACCATATTCAGACATGTTAATAAATTATGAATTGTCTTCCAAATGATCTAAGCAACAATACAACAATATTTATTTAATTTTTTTAATTTAACAAAGGGGATTCATTCAAATCAAGTTGAGAATGTAACAGTTTTTTATTACTTTAAAATTTATTAATTTCTACAGCCTCCAAAAGATCTAACTTCTTACCCTTATCACAAATATGTAAAATTTCAAAATTTGGATCGAAACAATGATTAAATTGGAATAGGTGGTTAGCATATTTTGAATTTTCTAAATTTCTGTTATATGCTCTCATGTGTTCCTTTATCCGAGAGATACAGCTGTCGCTGAATTATATAATAAATATGAAAATCAAATAAAACTACGTTTTATTTTTATTTAATTAATAAATATGGATTTTCATCAAGTAAACACCAACTCAATTGATTATCAAAAAATAGTATATACCTTGTAGAATTCCTCATGGTCACAAACATTAAAATCAACTCTACCTCAAAATCTATAATTGTGTCAGATACTGACTCGTGTCTTAGCAGAATAAATGTAACAGGAAGTATAAAACGTTTGAGTGTGAATATAATTAAATGCGAACTCTTCCCAAAGTCTGCCGGAATACATTTTTAGCATCTAGAGCCTTGGCACTTGTTCTGTGTTAAATGCACATTACCTTTGTACTGAATGTAGTTAGTACTTGAGAAACAAATTTAGCTGTACTTGTCATTTAATATAACAATGATAGAAAAAATGCTGCTAGCACTGGAAAGAGAGTTATGTGATTCGGCTTGTGTTTATTCCTGTATGTAACTGGTTTAGAAAGGCTAGTATTATTAATGTGACATTTAATTTGCACGATATAACTTCGAACCACCAACACACGATACAACACTGCAATGTCAACATTTCTTCCAGATTTGAGTTAAAATTATATCGAGTTTCAATCTCTCGTGCTCAGTTTTCTTTTTGTACATTTAGGCCTATGAAAACACTCGTAGTAAAAAAACGTCACGCAAATAAAAATCGTTTCTTATGATATGAAGCTATAATTTGATGTGTCAATCACCGGTAACAAAAAATAAAACATTTTATGGCGTTTGACATTTTAAAACTGGTAAGCTTATAGACTATAATAATCTTTTATGTATGCCCTATCAGGGTTGTGCATAAAAATAAAACAAAATAATTTTAAAAATTAAGTATGTGATGACATGTTTAGGAAGCCAGATATAATAAGAACAGTTAAGTCTCGTAGACTGCGATGGATAGGACATGTGGGACGGATGGGGGTTGAAGGAGGTGCATGGAAGCTTCGTAGGAAATCCAGAGGGCAAACGCCAGTTGGTAGACCAAGAATGAGGTGGGAGAATAATTTCATCCATGATTTGAGGGAAGTAGATAATACAAGGGATGATTGGAAAACATTGCCTCAGGATAGGGATGTATGGAGAGCTTATGTTCGAACTGCCATGAGCCAGTGAGTTAGTTAAGCATGTGATCAGTCTAGGATTCCTAAGACATTTTAACGTACCAACTAAATGGTAGAAGATCGTTTGGATGGCATAGGAAGAGATGGTTGGGAATTTTTTATAGACCGAAACAGTCCTCTAGGACTACGACACGAAAGGACAATGATGATGAAATATGTAATCAGTTTCATGGAATTTTAAAACTCATTAAACTGGGATCCAAGTTACGGCCTGAAGGGGATTCAGTATAAAGAGAGGGGTAAAAAAACTCTTAAAATATTATGGTATAGTTCAAACTAATTACGTGATAACACTAAAAAATGTTAATTAAGGATACTTCTTCTCCATCGTAGTTTAACCTCTCATATTATAGGTAAATTTATCAGTCCCACACCCGCGCCTACCGGGCTAAATCATGGCATTACCTGTCGGGCGATAGTTTTTAAATATTGGATTTTGCACTTTTTATAATCACACAAAGGTATGGCGGCCTCCCTTAATGAGTAATTAACAATTAAGGATACACTTATATTTAATATAAATAAAAATAAATGTAGGCTATATATATATATATATATATATATATATATATATATATGACATCATAAGTAAAATAAATGCCTGGCTAGACGGGATTTAAACCCGGACCTCTGGGTTGGTACCCCAGCTTGCTATCCATTACATCACCGGACAACTCCAATACAAACATTTATTCTCTTATAAATAATAGGTGCGAGGATTATGGGATGAAGACAAATATAAATAAGACGACGGCCGTGATTATAGGAAGGAAACCAAGGAATATAAACATGAGGATTAAAGTTGAGGTCATTGAGCAAGTGGAGAGCTTTAAATACGTGGGTTGTACTATCAATAGTAACATGAACTGCGGTCAAGAAGTAAAGCAGAGGATATCAATGGCAAAAGAAGCTTTTAACAAAAAGAGAAGCAATTTTCTGCGGACCTTTGGCAAAAGAATTACGGAAGAGGCTAGTGATGTGATTTGTGTGGAGTGTAGCATTGTATGGTGCAGAGACTTGGACATTACGACGGAATGAGGAAAAGCGACTGGAAGTTTTGGAGAAGAATAGAACGTATAAAATGGACAGAGAAAGTAAGAAATAAAGATGTGCTAGACAGAGTGGGCGAAAGAAGAACAATGCTGCAACGCATAAAGAAGAGGAAAAGAAATTGGATTGGCCACTGGCTAAGAAGAAACTGCTGAAGGATGCCCTGGAAGGAATGGTCAACGGGAAGAAAGTTAGAGGCAGAAAAATACATCAGATGATAAAAAATATTAAAATAAATGGTTTGTATGCAGATACAAAAAAGGAAAGCTGAGTTAAGGAAAGAGTGAAGAATGCTGCGTTTGCAGTGAAAGACCTGCTCTTCAGCAGAACACTATGAATGAAATATATTTATTCTCCATTATTTCAAGAAGTAGCGAGAACTCGGTCTTCGGATATATATATATATATATATATATCGTATTAAAATCTTAAAACCATATATATTACTTTTTAAGAAATGTAATTTGGCCATTGCATACCTATACTGAGGTACAGCTTTATAAATTGCAACTAAAAGTAGACATTATTATATAATCAGTTCAAACAACTACATCGTTATATTGGTAATATTTTGAATACATGATACGATTGAATTATAACTATATATATATCACATAAATTATAGAGTGTAAATAATGATTTTACAGAAAAGCACACAGGAGCTTCAACAATTAGAGATTATATTCATAACCAGAGAGCGGAATCTGTTCCACAATATCGAATGCTTACTTGATGAGTAGTCGAGAATTCAGGTTGACCCTGTATCTCCCCGTTCTAAGGTCTTATAAATACCCTCTTCGGCTAGTTTACTAACGTGTTTTGTGAATTTTGTTGATATTTCAGGGTTGTGAAAAATACATTTGTGTTTTGTGAGGCCACGGAGTGAGAGGGGTGTTAAGGGGGTTTTATGAATTTAAAATTAATTTATTGGAAGAAATTAAACGATGTGTGGTTATTGTGGATTCTTTAGAAATTTTATGTTCATGAGGGATAAAAAGCCGAGAAGGAAGCTAGTTGAAATATATGTATGTTAATGTGGGTTGGTTGAGTGTGTTTTGTGTAATCAGTTAGGTGTTATCTGTTATTGACGCGCATGTTTTTTTAAATATAATTAAATTTGTGTTATGATATGTTGTGATGTATTTGAGGTGACCTGTATGTGTTACTAATGACGACAGTTAATGAAAGCATTTTTGCTTCATGTGACTGGTATTTGAAATATGTTAATTTTTTCAGTGAAGTGATATACACATCCAGGGAAGAACCAAATTTACCCATCTGGACAGCCTTATTGAAACTTTTCTTAGAGTGTGAATTGATGGTAGTGTTAGTGTTTTCCATGTGTTGGGGATGTGATATGGACTTTGCTACTGCTGCCACATATTAAATGAGTTTAGTTTCAAGTTGTTCTATTTCCTTGTATGCATATGCGCGCGAGGGGGTGGGGTGTGATGTATCACATAGTTGCATACCTACCGGGCTATGAAGAGAGTTCCGTCATGTAGAAAGACAGACGGAGTAAACATTTAATTTATCAAAGATGCGGAGTTATTGAAGAGTAGGTCGGTAGTTCATTAGCGCGTACCTGATCTTACGTGTAGTGAAATGTCACCTAAAACGAAAACAAATGTGTCTGCAATAGGGAATTTTTTTCTTGAAACTTTTCATTAACTTGTAATGCAGAACCAAGTATATTTTATTGTATTATGCATTTTATATTCATCATTAATGTATATATTACAGAAGAGTCGCCCGATAGGTATTCAGGCATTAGATAACCCCATCTCATCCCTCACGATCTTTCTAGTACAATCAATACCAGTATAAATCATCGCCATAAACTTACCTATAGTAATTCCTGAGAAAAGTGAAATTCTGCCCATCGCAGTCTATGAAATTTAATTGTTTTTACTACATCTAGTTTCCCATAAATATCATGTAGCTCTCTGTAAAGTAGTCTTCTCCAATCACCTGTCCATCTGTCTTTGGTCCAAACATTTTCCTAAGAACTTTATTTTCAAATACCCGCAATCTTTTCTCCTATCTTAAAGTAAGAGTTCATGATTACAATCCATTTAACTGGTAGGATAACAATTTAATGTTTTTCGAGAGAAATTTGGATGACAAAAAGTTGCTGTGATCCTTAATAGCATGCATTTCCAGAATTCAGGCTACATTAAATTTCTTTCTGCTACACATTCCTATCGGTATTTGAAATTAGCCACTTCTGAAAATTTGCCTCAATTTTTATTAACTGTCAATTTCTACAACATAATGAATATATAGTTTTATTGATGTTTACTTCCAGCCCAAGTTCCCTAGTGTTTCATATATATATATATATATATATATATATATATATATATATATAAGTAAAATGTCCATACACTTAATTAATACTAAATTTGTAATAATGTCAAATATGTAATTGGAATCAGAGATATAATTTTTACTGATGTCACTATATAATTAAATAGGTAAGGAAAATTATCTCGGATATAATACATCTATATATTTATGTTTTATTGATCTCGACAAGGCTTTTGATAGACTGTAATTGAACGACCCTTACAAATTATGGGAGAAAGTAATATATTATTAAATATTCTAATTTTAATACTACAAATATGAATAGAAAATTATAAGAAAGAATACAATTTAAAAATGTATCCAACAGGGAGTTAAATACCACTATTGTTTAATTTAATAATAATAATAATAATAATACTTACTTACTTACTTACTCACTGGCACTATCGAACCCGTAGGTTCATGGCCGCGCGGACATAAGCTCTCCATACATCCCTATCCTGAGCCAATGCTTTCCAATCATTCCCTGTATAATCTACTTCCCTCAAATCATAGTTAATGTTGTTCTCCCACCTCATTCTTGGTCTATACCAACTGGGCGTTTTCCTTCTGGCTTTCCTACAAGAAGTTTCCATGCAAGTCTTTCATTCCCCATACGTGCAACATGTCCTGCCCATCGCAGTCTACGAGACTTAACTGTTCTTATTATATCTGGCTGCCTATAAAGACCATGTAGTTCACTGTTATGTAGTCTTCTCCATTCACCTCTCTGTTCATCTCTCTTTGGTCCAAAAATTTTCCTAAGTACTTTATTCTCAAATACTTGTAATCTCCTTTCCTCCCTTAAAGCAAGAGTCCATGTTTCGCACCCATATAACATAACTGGTAGAATAATAGTTTTATATATTTTCAGTTTAACGTTTTTTGAAAGGAGTTGAGATATCAAGAGTCTCTGCAATGCATAATAGCACGCATTTCCAGAATTGAGCCTATGTTTAATTTCTTTATGCATCTCATTCCTATTTGTGATTATTGTTCCTAGGTATTTGAATTCAGCCACTTCCTCAAAATTTCCCTCATTTGTCATTAGCTGTCCATTTCCATTATATAATGAATTTCTACATGTGACCATATATTTAGTTTTTATGATATTTATTTCCAGTCCTAATTTCTTAGTGTTACTCAATAGTGTGTGCGTGTTGGCCTTTAGTGTCTCCTCGCTATCGGCCAATAACGCTACATCATCAGCATAAACTAACAGCTTATTAATACCATTCAGTTGTAAGCCTTCCTCATTCTCTAAAGATTTAATGGCATGCTCTAGTACAAAATTAAATAGTAGAGGAGATAGTGCATCTCCTTGCTTCAACCCATTCTGGATTTCAAAAGTGTCCGAAAACTGTTTGCCTACACGCACCCTACTCTTTGTGCCATTTAGACACATTCGTATAAGTCTAACTAACTTTTTAGGAATTCCGAACTCCAGCAGGATACTATATAACTTCTCCCTCTTAATTGAATCATATGCTTTTTTGAAGTCTACATATAGTTGATGTACAGTACCATTATATTCCCATTTCTTTTCTAAAATCTGTCTTATACTAAAAATCTGATCTTTTGTAGACCTGTTTCTTCTAAATGCACATTGATGATCTCCTAGAATGTCATCAATATAGGGAGTAAGTCTGCTTACTAATATATTTGTTAGAATTTTGTACGAAGTTGAAAGTAATGAGATGCCCCTGTAGTTGTTGCAATCAGTTTTATCTCCTTTCTTATAAATTGGTACGATAATTGAATCCTTCCATTCATCTGGAAGAGCTTCTTTTTCCCAAATCATACTAAGCAACCAGCATATCTTGTCCATCAATTTTTCTCCCCCTGATTTTATCAGTTCTGCTGGTATCTCATCCGAACCTGATGCTTTATACATCTTCAATTTTTCTATCGCCATTTCAACCTCTAGTGCACTTGGTTCTTCGACTAGCATCTCTGCTGTCTGTAAATTATCCTCCTCAATGTCCTGTTCTGTATGTACGTTTAATAGCTGATTAAAGTAAATTTTCCATCTATTTAATATACTCCTGGAATCTGCAATCATATCCCCATTTTCATTCCGAATTATGTTTGTTCTAGCCTGAAACCCTTTCTTCTTTATCCTAATTCCCTGATATAATTCTCTAATGTTCCTATTTTTTGCATTCATTTCAAGATCATTAATCTTCTCTCTCAAATATTCCCTATTTTTACTCTTTAGTAACTTGGTGGTTTCCCGTCTAACACTACCCAATTGCTCTAAATTTACCTCATTTGGCTCGTGTAACCATTTCATTTTTGCTAGCTTTCTTTTCTTTACAATGTCGGCACATTCCTCATCAAACCATTTCTTGTTTTGCCTCTTTTTTAAACAACCAATGCTTTCTGATGCTGACAATTTAATAATAATAGTAACAATAATAACAATAATCTTCTTCTTCTTCTTCTTCTTCCTTCCAAGTATTAGGCCAAGGCCTGTTACGATCCTATAGAAAATTAACCCTCTAGCGTTTCGTAGGCTCGGCTTAAACACCACTCACAGAAGGGAACCGGGTTGGATAATCTTGAAACTTGTACTATATGTAAATGATGTATTAAACTACCAAATGTAAAAATACATTTTTGCATGTTAAATTATGGCTGTAAATGCAATTATAGTTATTTATTGAAGCGCCCTAGTACATAAAACAATGACAGATATAATTATAAATGAGCGAATAAGACATTTGAACATTCAAGCAATAAATTCATCCATCCATAGTAATTCTGCCCAAGGGCAGGTCTTTCACTGCAATCATAGCATTTTCATGCTATGCTTTGCAGCTTTACTAGCGAATTGTAGACGTGGTAGCTTTCTGTTGTTTTCCACACCTGTGAAGGATGATGATGATGATAATAATGATAATGATATGGATGATGATGATGACCATATGATTTCGGGGACCTTTTGGGCCTTAAAGTTTTCCTGACATTAAGCAATAAATGAATGGGTGAATAAAATTATATATGAATGGAGAATACTTATATCTCGAATGACACCAGACAGGATGGGTCGTTAATAAACTGATACTACGTAATTTACAGATGGATGGGAACAGGCCACCTGGAAGACCGAAGAAACGTTGTAAAGATTATTGGTTTTTGGACTAATCAGTCTCTAGGTCTAGCATATATATAAAAAACTGTCCCACGCCGTAGCAGAGTAGTTAAGGCAAGATGCCTTGGCGCAGAGCTAAGGGACTCGCTGGTTCGAGTCTCCATAGGGAAGACATTTTCTAATGGAATTTCGTTCAGTTTTCCTGCATTGTGAGGAATTTGGGCAGCTGCAATAAGTAGCTGCTCCAGGTTGAGAAAACCAGATATAATGGCTGGGGGACACGACATGCTGACCATATGCAACCCCTACACTGGTATAATTATCATTTACCTCTCTGATTAGCATAATTAGATATTAGGCCAGAATCAGCTGATTGCCCAAGGAACTGTTGCGCCATAGAACTTTATAAATAAATAAATAAATATACGAATATATATATATATATATATATATATATATACATATATATATATATATATATATATATTTGTGTGTGTGTAAAGTATGCAAAGAAGAAATATTTTTTTTATTATGAATTCCTTTTAATCTCTCTTCACAATCGGTAAAACACTAGATAAAATGTTAAAAATATAATGGTACAAATAACTGCTTACTTACCTACTCACTGGCACTATCGAACCCGTAGGTTCATGGCCGAGCGGACATAAGCTCTCCATACATCACTATCCTGAGCTAATGCTTTCCAATCATTCCCTGTATAATCTACTTCCTTCAAATCACAGTTAATGTTCTCACACCTCATTCTTGGTCTACCAACTGGGCGTTTTCCTTCTGGCTTTCCTAGAAGAAGTTTCCATGCACATCTTTCATTCCCCATACGCGCAACATGTCCTGCCCATCGCAGTCTACGAGACTTAACTGCTATTTAAGCAAAATTACGAACCTTTCGCTAATAGTATGAATGTTATATACATAACAGTTAAAAAGAGATAATTATCCATTTCACTGAATCCGTAGTATAATACAGTTCATGTACTCAACGACCATTTTAAATTATTTCAAGTGGACATATTAGATATTTATGTTCATGTGAAGAATAAAATATTTACCTTCAGAAAATGTTAGTTTTGAGTTTTTTCTTGTAAATTGCGAAGTTTTGTTAAAACGATAAAATAATCCGATTAGGAACTTTATCATTTCCATTTGTTAGACAAATTTTACATTAAGTATTAAACTTCTGAACTCAATACTCAACAAAACTGAAACAAATGGTACGATAAAATCAATTTTATTTAATCTCCTTGCAGAATTATTACTTAGGAAAATGAGTTTCAGCTGTAGAAATGGTAGAATGCATGGCTGGCTTGTTCCAGAATATCACTCCAAGACAATAAGGTTGACTCCCTTAGCATCTTCGTCTCCATTATTTTCACCTGCGTCTTTAACGGATCGATACTCGGCTTTGCTAAATTAATACACACTCTAAGTCTGTCGACAAAGCCACAGCTTCCGCAGCACTTCAGAATTCAACAGTTCTGAGAAGCACAGTATAAATAAAACTTACATATCTTCTCTTGAAACCGTGTAAGTCTCATCGTATACACAATTCTTTAAAGGGAGGCTTGAGAAAAGAAATTAAATACATAATTCTAATTATATGACAATTTATTCCTATATGTTAATTAAGTATCTTGAAATATTCAGTTTAAATTTATTTTAAATAATAGAAATTTTACCGTTCTGTACCAACAGTTAGGTATAGCGTCTTTCGTTCTTTTCCTTATTCCAAACTTTGTTGGCACTCTTAACCGTCTCAGGCCTCTCAGGGACACACTCACCGGAGAGGATTTTGAACGCTGTATCATACACACACAAACACACACACACACACACACACAAAAATATATATATATGCCTACTATCTATAACATACTAGGAAATGGTGGACTTCTCCGGATGCGTAATCAGCTGAATGCTAGAGCCAGATTAAAGAAAAAAGGTGAATAAGACATTGGTCATTTTGATGGCCACGTGGTGTTCGCAGACTATTTGGACCTTAAAGTTCCCAGATATTTGTCTTAGAGGAGAAGAAAACCCGAAAACTCTCGACCAGATTAAGGTTTTCTTATTTTCAAGTTATTATTGGGAGGATCTTTGCATTGAATAGTTTCATCGTTGTTTCCAGCCTTAATAGAGGAAGAACTAGGGCAACATGGAGTAAAACCATCAGGGATGAAGCTGAACAGGAAGAGATGAGTTGGAATGAAATTAAGGCATTGACAAAGAACTGAGTTCGTTGATGAGGTTTATCAAGGTCTTATGCTTCCCGGCGGAGTGACCAGGAATACTACTACTACATAATATTCTTGGTGATTTCTGACCATGTATGCTAAATTATCTTTATCATCTATCATTAATAACTGATCATCTGGAAAGTAAAGTATATATATATATATATATATATATATATATATATGTTATCAAACTGATATTTCCATCAGTTTAAATTTCCGGCTTATCTTCAGCAATTATTACGAATGAATGAACAGCGCATACCAAGAAGAATGTATAATTATAAACCAAAAGGGAGAAGAATGTTGGGAAGACCATTGAGTGGAAGGATCAATTCGACCTATAATGAGATCGGAACACGCCATTGGGCTTAATCCTTGTTGTTGATGATGATGATTTAAATTTCCGTTACCAAGTATTAAAAACTCTATCAAGGTGTATTTTATGTAATATGTCTGATAACACTAGTCAACATGATTTTTGTCTCATTAGTACCAATAGTTGTACTTAATGCAGTTTTGTATCGTGTTTTCAAATATGTATGCGGAATGTCTTCATCACCCACAGTTTTTTTAATTTGAATTTCAATTAATGGGTTAAAATACTTAATTTTAATAAACGTTTTTTCGTCCATTTGTCCATTGTAAAAATAAAAACAAATGAGCTAACTCAGGAGATTTCAGCTATGGAAAAGAGATATCAGGCAAATGGAATCCTAATATGCTAGCTGATTATTGTTGGACCATCACGAGGATAATAAACAGGCGAAATATAGCAGAAAATCGTCATTTATTACCTTCTAGGTGAATCCGATTGTTCGAATAATGTAGTTACGAATGTAGAAAAAATAAAGTGTTTGAAATTATAAATTCCTGTCTCTCGGAAACCTTACGTGATGGAGAAAAACATATATCATATTTGAATTCAGGAGAAAACATACTATCGGAATCACATACTTTCTTTCTAAAACAAAAAAAAATATTTTTTGTTGCTCAGTGTAATCCATATCCCTGTCTAACATGTTTTGTAATTTTAAAATCTTCTGTCAAATTTGAATCTAGTTTCAATCTAGAAATGTTATTCATGTATAATTTCTGAGTAGCATTTTAAATAATTTAGGTATTACGTCAAATTGTTACGTTGTATTCCATGGATTGCGTATGGGTTCGTTATTGTATTATTTTCAATATAATGCTTTATAAATGTCTTGACTTGTTCAAGATATGAATCTAGCATTGTGAACACTACATTTAAAATATTCTAAAGAAAATCGGACTTAAATTTAGTTAAACTAACTTTACTGGAATATGCCTTCCATACTCAAATTAATAAAAGATTAACGTGTAAAGTAATATTTTTTTTCTTCCTTAACCTCTCCTTTTTGTACTTACAATATGTTTCACATGTCACCCGATACGTATATGGACACGACCAGACGAGAGAGGATTTTAAACTTTACATCTTATGCATACTTTTTTTATGAACATGTATGGATATTGAGTTGTTGGTTAAGTGGAAAGTCCCATTCCAGACAAGGCGGAGATAAGGTAGACCATTAACGTATTAAAAATAATCAAGGGGAATATGATATGTCATGATGATGATGATGATGATGATGATAGATTTTTAGGGGGACTAATTGGATCTTGAAGTTTTCAGAAATTTGTCTTAGAAGAGAAGAAATGTTTAAGGAAATATAAGGAACGAGTGGTAATGAACTGAAACTTAAAAATGTAATGTTTCATGTGTAAAAATTATAATGTTATGATATAATCGACATTTGAAGATAGACGATAAGTCCATCACACAGGATCTGAAAAAATTAAGCGAATTCCACAGCAAGTCGAATTTACTATTGAATTTTACAGGTTTACGGAATATATATTTATTTTCTTAAATTGGAAAAACTCAATTTCTGATGCCAACTTATTTAAAAGTGTCGGATTGCAATGAACGAAAATAACCGTAAGTTATAACCTATTTGCCTGTTGTTTGTATAATTTGTTAGACCAATTTGAATAATGTACACAGATTTATTTTTCCATTATATTATTAAAAATATTAAATAAATTGAACAAATGTGTCTTATTGGATACACTGCCGAATTAAAGGTTAACTAAACTGTTTGGTATATATTGCGAAGAACTAAACATAGCAGTTATACTCCGTAGAGTCAATTTTTAATTTCGGGTATCAGATAAGTCCCCAATTCTATTGGTTAGATTTCGCTGATTTTTAGAAAAAAACTTTCTCGGTTTATTTTAATAACATACACCGAGTTTCATTGTAACACAACGAAGAATGTGACCACCAGAATAATTTTAAATATTTGTTTCAGGTGAACTCTACACCTAATGATCCGAATTTACAGTTTAACGAACTTGACTTATTTCTTTTAATTCATTGCTTTTCACCAAATTTGGTCTCTATGAAACAACAATTTCAGCACACACACACACACACACACACACACACACACACACACACACACACACACACACACACACACACACACACAGAGAGTATTGCAAAAAACGCCGACAACGGAAGTGAGGTAGTATAATGAGAAATGTTAATAATTTTTAATAAGTTATCAATCTCCGGAAATGATGCGTTTTCACACTACGACTAGTTACTTTTGTCTCAAGATCAGAGTTAGTTCGAAGGATTTGAAGGCGCATAACTTGACAACACCTCATAGGTACGGAACCTGTGATACGTGGATTCACAACGGAATGTGGCTGCAACATGACGGAGCTCCAGCTGACTTCATGCCAATGTGAGGAGACATTTGGATACCACGTATCTAGGTCGATGGATTGGCAGAGGGGGACCAATCCCATGGCCTTCGAGATCACTTTATCTTAACCCTCTCGACTACTTTTTGTGGAGCGACATGAAACGGTCTGTTTATCAGACTCCAGTAGAGTCACGTATGGATGTTATAGCCTGAATCCACGCTGCTGCAGAGACAATCTAAACGAGGCCAGGCGTATTTGGACGTGTGCGCCAATCACTACAGCGCCCATGTACGCTCTGCAATGAGATGCGAGGTGGATATTTTAAAAACTTGATGTGACAGTAACAGTACGAGTATTGGCAAATATTGAGTCTCGAAATTCAACTAACGGAAACCTTGAGACGTTTGCCGCTCAGTGTGAAAACGCATCATTTCCGGATATCGGTACCTTATCGAAAAATGGTAAGTATATCTCAATATACTACATCACATTCGTTGTCGGTGTTTTTTTTTTCAACGTCCTGTATATATATAAATTTGATCATGAGCATTTTCGGTGTCTACTATATAGGATTGGAGAAGGTCTGCAGAAATGTTTAAAAAATATTTTCGTAAAAACAACCTCAATAGCTTCATTCGTTCGGATTTCGATAAATTCGGAATTATATACAAATTAATGAAGTACATTATTTAAGATATGATAAAATTCGTTTTTAAACATATAGTAAACTTGTAAATGGTACGTTACAAACCAGGATTTTATTTAAAATAGAATTTCTATTGATAACAACATATGAACAATGTGGCCACTGTAGCTGCATTCAGAACAATTAACAATAGATTTTAATGAGAAACGAACAACAGCAACTATGTGTTGACATCAAACAAGCATTCAACACACAGCGTTAATTAGAAATTCACTTCCAAACAAGCTAGATGGTTCTTTAATACACCTGTTCCATTCCTTTTCAAACAGAATATTTTCCTGCATCAGTTGATGGAAAACATTAAATAAATTGAAGTTTTCTTGTTCCTCGAGGACTAAAATTTATTAAATAGTTTAATTTCACAGCCCTAAATCAGATCGATCTTACTTTTATCCCGGCACAGTGATGATACCCTTACACACTGTCATAAATAATATAATTTTTCATTTTTATAGTAAACAGTAAGAATGAAGTACATTTATTTATAAACAGGTTTACAATGTAATAAAATATCTTCCTGTATCCAAAGTTTTTTAAATTTTTATCTTCTTTCTCCATTCTTCTCTGTCTTCCCATTCCAATTCTTCCAAAACTGCCTTCCTCATACCTCTTCTTATATAATCCATCCATTTGAATGTAGATCGGCTTCTCTTTCCTTTCCCAGGTGGAATCCATTCCAAAGTTTGTCTGGGTAATCTTGTCTCTGACATTCTATGTATATGACCATACCATTTAATGAAGCAAATCTACCTATTATTTAATAATCACGAATTTCTCGATTAAAATTAAATATTTCAATCTACTTTCTTGCCTGTTCATATCTAAACATCCCCAGTATACTTCTATGATCTATTAATTATAAAATGTTAACTTATAAACTCACAATCACTATGGCGTAACATACCCAGTCGGCTGCTGGCCTCACAGTCACATGTGTCAAATTCCGAGCTAGACGATAATCCAGTCAATATAAGGATGACTTGTGGTGAGTATCTCGGATTGCCCAGTCGTTAGAGCTGGTTTTTTCAACCTGGAGCCGCTATGTATTTTAGCTACTCAAATTCTTCAGCATGTTGAGTAGAAACAGATCCCTTATATGCGGAAAATCATTGATGAAATGTCTTCGCCCAAGAGAATTCGAATCGTAATTCTGCTCCAAAGTACGATACCTTTGACCGTAACGATGCTGCTGACTTCACATCCACATGTGTCAATTATGAAGTTGGACGATAATTTAGTCAATAGAGGGATGACATGTGATGAGCATCTCGGAATACCCAGTCGTTGCAGCTGGTTTTCTCAACTGGAACCGCTGTGTATTATAGGTACTCAAATTCCTCAGGATGTTGTGTGGACACCGGTTCCATATAATCTGAAATTCTAAGATAATATTTCTTTGCCAGGAGATTCGAATCAGCGCATATCCCGAATTCTAATCTAAGGCATAATACCTTCTTTAATATCAGAAAATAAATCATTAAGTCAGTTGTTGTTCATTTCATTTCAGTAAAATTTGTTTACCCCTTTCAGATTTTCCGATGAAATAATTTCCTTGCTGACGTGTTTCGTGAACAGTCGCATTCAATAAATTATCTTTATTAAATCCAAGCTGAATAATCCGTGTTTGAGTGAGGATTGGAAAGCTGATAAACTGTACCTTGAACTGATTTCTGGTTCTCAATGTAATACATTTTCTCATTTACAGCGAATACAAATTCTTGTAATGGAATCATCATCATTTTCACTTCAAGGTTAAGGCGATTTGCCTGCTCCGAATTCATAATGATTCCTTCCATCTCTTTCTAGGTGTTTCTACATCACTTAATCCTTTTGGTTTTTAATGATATGCTATCTTGGGCAATCTTATTTCTTCCGTTATCTCAACATGCTCTTACCAGCCGATGCGTTATTGTTGAATTCTATCGTCTATTGAATATATTTCTAATTTACTTCTTATTTCTTATGTGGCCCTATTTTGTGCATCCTTTAGTCCTTCTTAGAAAAGTCATTTCTGCACTTTGTTTTCTACTCGAACTCCTTTTGTGTGTTGCCCAGGACTCACTACCGTATAAAAGTACCGGTACTACCATTGTTGTGTAGAACTTCAATATTGTATGTTTCCTTGTTTTATTTTTTAGTGTTCTATGAATGTTTCCACATATCATTTGAAATGATGATAATTTATTGTCTATACAATTTCTTGTTCCATATCCAGAAGACAATTCACAACCTAGATAATTAAAATTTAACACTTGTGATAAAGTTTT
Source organism: Diploptera punctata (assembly GCA_030220185.1). Lineage (NCBI taxonomy): Eukaryota > Metazoa > Arthropoda > Insecta > Blattodea > Blaberidae > Diploptera > Diploptera punctata. The sequence goes on along the minus strand of JASPKZ010001970.1, from coordinate 1,284,568 downwards.
ATTTTGTGTTATCATATTCGACCTTATGGACGACTTTCTTAAAAATGCCATTATTTTTGTCTTCTCTATACATATTTTAACGTAGTATTCTTTACTTAATTAATTTAATCAGTGTAGAGAGAATTGTAAATAGTTTTCTGTATTTTGCATTATAACAACATAGTCAGCATATAGTAAAAGTTAAGATTTGTTATATTATTTATTCTGAATCCTTTCTTAACAATTGTTTCTAGCTTTGTAATAGGTCATATATATATTAAAAGGGTGGGTGATATACTACACCCTTGTAGAACACCTGTATATGTTGTAATGGAATATGTATGATAATTAATTTTATTAAAAATACGGTATTTTTGTGTACATCGTGTGTGTTAAGATACATGATAGAATCAGCAAAATTATGATTAATTTATACCATAATTTAAAACTAAATAAAATATCACAGTTCGGTCGCGGTGATCAAGTAGTTGTGTTTCTTGTCTCTGATTCCGAGGGTCACAGTTATCAAACCCTGCCTTTAAACCTGCAAAATTTTCCGACCCTCATCATCCAAGTAATACATTATTTACCTTCTAGATGGCTCATTTGTCGGTATTTTGACCACATGTTGCTCATGACATTATAGGGAAATAAGGTAGCTAGCTTGGTCTAGAAACTTCTAACAAATGCTTGAATATGTCTAGACTCACTGGGCCAAAAGGCCAATAAGTAAGAAAAAAGGTCATACATGGAAATGCATTAGGCCTTTATAATATACAATAGGGCTGTTAACACAAATGAGGGAAATTTTGAAGAAATGGTAGAATTAAAATAACCATTAACAATAATTATAAACAGGAATGAGGTGCATAATAAATTTAATAAATAATAGTTTTAAAAACCTAAAACAGCACGCTTTATTAGAAAACCGAACTCAAAAATGAAAAATAGTTTTAATTTCCAACACGCTTGGGATAAATTTAAAGTGGTCAACAAAAAAATCATCTCCAACACATATAGAATAAAACTAGAATTATCAACAAAAAGAAAACAATTTTACCATCAAAAGCATGGGGTGCTCTATATCAATTAATATATTTGATAATAAACAGATATTGGTAAAAGTAAAGTCTCTAAGAAGAAAACGTAAAAATCATAAAAATCACCCCACGCTTTTGATGGTAAAATTATTTCCTTTTTGTTGATAATTCTAGTTTTATTCTATATGTGTTGGAGATGATTTTTTTGTTGACCACTTTAAATTTATCCCAAGCGTGTTGGAAATTAAAATTATTTTTCATTTTTGAGTTCGGTTTTCTAATAAAGCGTGGTGTTTTAGTTTTTTAAAACTATTATTTATTTTTTAGTTTTAATATTTTACACAATAAGATAAAAATGTAAATATCTTTAAATTCGATACTATTGTAGCATGAGCTAAAAGTATTACTCTTCTAAAAATATCCTCCCCAGCCGGATTCGAACCAGCGACCTATGGATTACTTAAATTATATACCACTAGTTCACTGCTCTACCAACTACAACGATTGACTAAAAAGTCGACAAGTCCGTAACCTATTATACCAGTTTTAATTTTTTTGATTTTCTGATGATTCTGACCAGGAATTTAGAAATAGAATATGAAATTATTATTGTGTCACGGGTCCTTTACAAGTGTACAAAGTTTCAATTCGATCCAATGTCTCTAAGTGGGTGAAAATCGTGTTCAAAGATTCCGTTACATAAATACAAAGACACTTTTTTTATTTTCTGATGATTCTGGCCAGGATTTTAGAAACTAAATATGAAATTATTGTATTGTCACGGGTCCTTAACAAGTATACAAAGTTTCAAGTCTATCCTGTGTTTCTAAGTGGATGAAAATCGTGTTCAAAGATTCCGTTACATAAATACAAAGACACTTTTTTTTTATTTTCTGATGATTCTGGCCAGGATTTTAGAAAATAAATATGAATTTATTGTATTGTCACAAGTTTACAAAATTTCAAGTCGATCCAATTATTTTAAGTGGGTGAAAAACGCGTTGAAAGATTCAGTTACATAGATAGGTAGGTGGGTAGGTAGATAGGTAGGTAGGTAGATAGATAGATGGATGGATGGATGGATGGATGGATGGATGGATGGATGGATGGATGGATGGATGGATGGATGGATGGATGGATGGATGGATGGATGGATGGATGGGTGGGTGGGTGGATGGATGGATGGATGGATGGATGGATGGATGGATGGATGGATGGACGGATGGACGGATGGACGGACGGATGGACGGACGGACGGATGGACGGACGGATGGACTGACGGATGAACGGACGGATGAACGGACGGATGGACGGACGGATGGACGGACGGATGGACGGACGGATGGACGGACGGATGGATGGACGGATGGATAGACAGATAGACAGACAGATAGATAGATAGATACAGGTCAAGCTAATATAAAGCGTGTAAAAATAGGCTCAACTTTGGAAAACCATGATATTACATATTAAAGGGAATCATGTTATTCAAACTTGTCTAACAAAATGTTAAATTAAATGTATATAAAACGATTATTCTTCCAATTATTTTACATGGATACGAAACATGTTGTTGTTGTCTAATGCGCTGTATCTATCATTGAAATCATTAGCAGTCTTGCTCTCCATTACTTTGAGGTCTTAGAATCTTCATGTTTGACAGCGATACAGTTGTAGAGATGGGCTTCGTCCATTTCTTCATCAGGGTGATTGCATAAAATGCATTTCGGTGAAGGTAGAACATTGCTTTTTTAAAGATGTTTTGCCAGAGAGTCGTGGCCCGTTGTCATTCTAAAATGTGCTACTTCTGTTTTTCTTGGTATGTCTGGTATATCGATATTTTTTATTAGGTATTCCCATTTTTGTTCCTGGCCACTGTTTGACGTATATTGTTAATCATAATATTGGATTTTAACTTTATGTGGCGTTTCACTGAGGAGTAAGGTATTGGTTTAGATCCAGGCAATTGTTCAATGCGAAATCCTTTGTTGGCGAGGAAATTGGCTGTTTCATTACCGGCCATCCCACAATGGGAGCGTAGCCATTGGAGGATACGAATATGGTATCTTCTTTTAAGGGGGCCAAAAAAGATTACGAGCATTTCAGAATAATATTCTTAGGAAAAGTTTTGGATCAAAGAAAGATGAACTGGCAGGTGAGTGGAGAATATTACACAACAGTGGGCTAGATTATATTTATGGGAAACCGATTATCTCATAAACTGCAATGGACAGCTTACGTGGAATAAATTAGGATTAAAAGAGGGGCATGGATATTTTGAAACTTCTTGTAGAAAAATCAGCACTCAATAAATAAGGCTAAGAAATTGGAAAATTCATGTAGAAAAACCAGCGCTCGATTGGTAGGCCAAGAAATTTTAGGAAAACAAGCGCTCAATAAGTAGGCCATGAATAACATTGTAGATTAACATTTGTCTCCATTTTTGTCATATAAATTATACAGGGAAAGATTGGAAAGCATTAGCTCAGGTTAGAGATGTATCGAGAGGTTATGTAACGTGGTCATGAACTTCTTGATTTGATAGTGTAAGTTGGTTGGTTAGTTAGTTGGTTTTATACCATAGTTGGATACCTTCAAGTAGAAAGGCGCAAAGTGCCAAAATTAAAAGCAGAGATAAGATAATTAATTGTTGCTATAAAATACTGACATTGTATGATGCTGCCAACGCAACATACAAATATCTCGTTTCTGTAACACAAGTTGATTAATCGCTTTCTTACATCACACTCCCATGCACATTGCTACATTCTAAGGAATAATTTAATTTTAAAGATCACCTTCCTACTTTGAATTATCCTATAAGTGATAAAGTTGGCATTACTGTTCTGGCGGTATATAAATAACACTGAGCAACAAAAAAGAAACTTCTTTTCTGTCTCAGAAAGAAAAATATGTGATTCTGATAGTATTTTTTCACCTTAATTCAAATATGATATCGGTTTTTTTCCATCACGCAATGTTTCCAGAGAGACAGCCATTTATAATTTCAAACACTTCAATATTTTCTACATTCGTAACTACACAATATTCGAACATTCGGACGCACCTAGAAAGTAAGAAATGACGATTTTCTGCTATATTTCGCCTGTGAATCATCCCTTTTGATGGTCCAACAATAATCGGCCAGCATATTAGGATTCAATTTCCCTTGATATCTCTTTTTCCATAGCTGAAATTTACTGATAAAATGTTCCCCGTGCTCATTGTTCACTGCGCCAATAAAATAAATGTACGAAAAAAACGTTTATTAAAATAATCATTATTTAAATCCATTAATTGAAATTGAAATAAAAAACTGTGTGTGACGGAGAAATTCGGAATATTTGAAAACACGATAAAAACTGCATTAAGTATAACTATTGGTACTCATGAGACAAAAATCACGTTGACCAGTGCTAGACTTAGGATTTTAGGTGCATTTTTATGATAAAAAAATTATAGGGAAAACGTTTTAAAATAAGCCATAAAAGAAGATAAAACATATTTATTTTATAGCCCGTAACTACTAATTATTAAAATTCAGAACATGTAAAATAAATAAAGTGCTGGTATTTGTAAAGCAAAGGAGTTTTTTTTTTTTAGTTCGCAACTTTGATCTAGTGGTGATTTGTTACTCCCAGACGCAGGGGACTCTGTATTGGATCCGGTCAGGAAATATTTCCTCAGTGAGATTTTTCGAGAATTTTCCTCACTCAAAAGCAAATGCCAGAAAATGTTAAAGGTCACATAGCCCTCGAACAGCATCACGCCTTGATAACCATTCATTTCATTTTCAACTTGCATATTTCTTACTCGTGTTGTCTCGGAGGAGGCCCTGACATTAATCTGACCAAATCCAGGGAGGTCCTCATGTCCTTTAGTTGTCAAAAAGTGTATATGTGAACACGTTCTACAACATTCAATTATTCTTATTGGATATGGATTTCCATAAACATCATGTAACTCACCTTTATGTAGACTACTCTTTTCGATTCACATGTCTTTCTCTCTTTGGTCCTAACATTTTCATAAGAACTTTATCCTCGAATACTCGAAATCTTTTCTTCTCCTCCCTTAAAGTAAGAGTCCATGTTTCACATTCATATAATGTAAGTGGAAAAATATCAATTATGTATAAGCTATTTTCAGTTTAACGTTTTTTGAGAAAATTTGGTACGACAAGAGTTCCTGTAATGCATAATAGAAATATTTCTAGAATTGAGTCTATGTTGAAAGTAAGTCCGAAAATTCAGAAAATAAAGTTTATGGACAAAATGGGACCTAAGAGCTAAAAGTTACAAAACAAAAAAGGGGGAAATATGTGATAGAAAATTTCAGGCAACATCTCACTCACTCACTGGTTTTTCTTTAGAGAGTTCTAATTGATTATACAAAAAAAAAAGTGCGAAACTAAAAATCCTAAACATAATAACTCTAAAGCTTAAGGTTCTTAAATTGGTGTTATAATAATTATCTAGGATCCTGAATTGAAACATAGTCTGGTTCTACGGTTTGCAAACTTCTTTAATACATGATCCCCCTTTTCGAGAAATTAAATTTGTGACGACACTTATACTTCGCTGTTCAAAAATAATTAATTTGGTACTTCGCGCTCATGCTTCAACAATGATGTAAAATATATAGCAGATCCATACACCTATACTCTACTTAAAAAGTTTTATTTTTAAGGGATGTAGAAATTGAATTTTGAATAATAATAATAATATATATATATATAATCACATTATATTATTATTATTATTATTATTATCATCATATTTAAATATGTCTTCAAGAGGTCAGATAATCTGTTATAGGCTTGCATACAATTTATTATGTACAATTATTGTATCTAGAATATATTGTTTATATGCTGCATATTCACATAACTCAGTGTTGTATTATGTAATTGTATATTGAAATATTCGCATTGCTTAATATGCTCGGTTTGCAGTTCGGCACTTTTTATAGTTCACCAGCCACTCATTTTCATTTAATAATAACAAAATAAAATCAGTATTAATTCTACAGCGGTATGTCTATGATAATCAGTTACAGAATTTTCCTGTGTCGAATTATATTATTGTTTTTAATATTTTATATTATTGGTTTTAGTAGTAGTATTAATATAAAAATTATAGTTTGGTATTTTATATAATGAAAAACTTGGAAATAATGGATTAAGATCCACCACTGTAGCAGGATTTGAATCTATGATCTAACATTTAATTGGTATACCATGGGCTATTATAGCCTCTTTATGATAGTTGTTAAGCGGCTCGCTTTGTTTTCCCGCAGTTGTTATATAATTAAATACAAGGTGCCGACTACCGCCACTATAATAATTCCACATGTTAATCATTGTCAAGCATTATCGCGCGACACCAGCTTTTATATAAACGGACAACCATCATAGTGAGGTGATAATACCAGAGATGACTGTCATCGAGAAATTATTTAGTCATCGAATATGATATTATAGATTCAATATGTCGTTGAAACTGATCTACATTGAAGATATGATCCTATAGGCCTACATCACTTGTAATTACAAGATCTGTACAGCCATACATTAACTGGTATCACAGTTCATGAAGGAAAGCTAGAGATGGCTTAGCCAGGAAGTAATTGGATCTACATACCTGCATTCAGTGATAAAACACAAGGCTACGTGTAATATTCTTTCAATGGAAGAGATATAAACAAAAAAATAATTACTGTACGAGTATAAAATAATATCTTGAAAAGTGCGGATCACTTTTTTGATCCAAAACTTTTTTACGGAAAAAACTAACATAGTACAACAATTTAACTAGTTACGAACGATAGACAACAGTAAATATAATGAAATAGAAGAAATGCAGAACAGAGTAAAGGAAGCAAATAAGTAATTATTATCTATGTTTAAATCTAGAAATCTGCATCCGCAAATAAAAAGAAAATTATAAAAATCATAATTAGACCGATAACAGTATATGGAGTGAAATCTGGTTGGTAGGAAAGAAAAATGAAGATAAATTTAATGGATTTGAAAAGAAAATACCAAGAAGTGAATTCAGGCCTATCAATGAAAGAGATGAAGGTAAAGTGATCCCACTAGAGACCTTAAGAAGCCCTTGATGTAGTCGGAGGTTAAGGCTCCCACTTTTTCTAGACAATCGGCACATGATATCAGCCAGGTTGTCAGCCCTGCGTGACGACCTTCTTTACCTCCAGGACAGGTACTCTTTTCCGTTGGAGGCTGAGTCGACACGAGGACCATAGTGCCGCCAGAAAGTTCTGGGTCAGTTTTAAAACTCTGATCTATCGGTACTCGAACCCTCGACTTTCCGGTTTGTAACATATTGCCTTAATCACTATGCTATGGCGTGTCCCCAATGACAGGAGAAACTGAAGAATTAGATATTTTAGGCCCTAATGAAATATATGACTGTTCGAGAGAACTAGAAGTGTCGACGATATTTAATTGAAAAGGTTATTTTGTGCAGAGAATGTACAGATAAAGTATTCCCAAGATGGCCATGGGAGAACAAATGTTTGGTAAGAGACCTGTTGTAAAATCTAATAAAAGGTAATGGATGATATAAAAGAGGATAGTAAACAGCTGTTGATTTTGAGGAATTTATTGGGAAAAGGATGTGATGGCATTTAAAGGAAAATAATTAAAAAAAAAGATAAGTTGTAACAAATGAAAATATAATAGAATAAGTAAATAACTTTAAATATCTAGGATGTAATACTTCATATAATACAGAAGATTATTTACAAAATAAATTAAACAAATTACGACATATCTGCGGAGTAATTATACGAACATCGAAAAATAAAACAAGGAATACACCAAAAGGAAGGCCACACCAGACATAATATATGACTGTGAAACGTGGGCATTTTCAATAAATTTAAGTAGTCCTAAAGAAAAATCGAGAGTGTAGAAAGTAAATTTTGATATCAGTTGCTGGATATAGGCCTACTAATTGTAAGTTATAAGAGCAGAAATCAGTTACCCTACAAATCCAAGACCAAGTACAAATTTATAAGTTAGAAAAGTTTCACCCGATAAGGGAAAATGGCAAGAACCCATTCTCAGGATGGACGGAATGAGAAACACCCGAAAATCCATGATTCTCCAGCCCACCGGAAGGAGATATGTTGGCCGAAGCTGGCGGTGCAAACCATGATGATGATGATAATGATAAAGAAAAATTATACGGACTGAGGAGAATGGAGCAGATGTATAGGAATGTCAAGACCCGTCTTCGGCTGTAGTGCCATTGCTGCCGATTATGATAAAATATAGAAAACAGTTTTAATATGTTTGGACAATAATTTTACATAACGATTTTTAAAAGTGGGCATTTTTGACATTGCATCTTATTCAATTAAATGTCGGTTCGGAAATTTTAAAATTATCCTTATGAATTGTACATTTTCTTTTGGACGTTTTGGATAAATGTACGTTAGCAGATCTTTTCTTGAAAACCAGAGGGAAAACTCCCAGTTGGTAGACCAAGAATGAGGTGGGAGAATAACATTAACCAGATTTGAGGGAAGTAGATTATACAGGGAATGTTTAGAAAACTATAGCTCAGGATAGGGATGTACAGAGAGCTTATGTCCGCGCGGCCATGAACCTACGGGTTCGATAGTGCCAGTGTGTTAATTAGCAGATCTTTTTATCTCTGATTATATCTTCTTAACCCATAGATTATTGGAGGAACTAACCTAGGGACGTCTATGAGGAATACTATTTACGACTTAACTGTAGCCTAGATCTATGCTACTACAAAATGAATTGTACAAATGACATTTGTATTCTTACACTCAAAGTTCGTAAGTCTTGTATTTTTATACTCAATGTTCGTAAGTCTTTCGACCAAGATAGTCTGGCTTTTTGCCTTTGAACTGGTAGCAATGATATTGCCGGCAGAGTTAGCGGAATTAAAAGAGGTAACATTTTAGAATACTGGTTAGTCCCTTAAATTGGCGAAACTCAATTTCTTATGGCTGCTTATTTAAATCGATAGGATATCAGTAAAAAACAAATCATACATAACTGTACGATAAATCATATTTTAGTATAATGTGGCACAGATTTAAATAACTTCTAAGTATTCATTTTTCCAGTGATTTTTTACAAATATTAAATAAGTTAAACCAATGTATCTTAGGGGATACGTTTTCCATTTAAGTGTTAAATATGCACTCACAAAAATATAATGATATTTTATTTCTTTACATGACAACTTGTCGTTATGTCGTTTCCTTAACGTGTTCTTTTACAGTTTAATAAAACTTAAAGAGAATAGAAACAGAGATCATGCAAAAGTCTTTAAGAATTGTAAATCACATTTATAACGATGACAAAAGAGCACGCTTGTTTTGTTTTCTTACCAAATGCAGCGCTGTTAACTGAGCGTTTTTATGTGATTCCCAAAAAAAAAGCATGCTATTCTTACTGATACTTTGGATGTAAAATCTGATTTATGTGTAATGTGCGTGGACAATGTTGCACCCTCTCTTCGAGCGGATTTCCACCCCATAGTCATTTGAATTTCCAGCGATGTGCAGTCACGAGATCTTCTTGCGTGCCTGACACTCCAACACGCAGAGCAATATTATCTCCTTTCTTTCAAAACGCATTTAACTCGCATTATGACTTCCAGGCATTCTTACAAAAGAACAAAAGAACTTAACTCGCACATTAATGTTGAGGTAGTCTTAAAATAATTAATTACTCAATGATTTTGGGGGAGTTTAAATAATAACAAATTATAAATACAAGAAAAAAGTTAATATATAGGATTTCCTAACTTTTTAACACACTTGATGGATGACGTTTGAGGCAATCTTATAAAAGAAAAAGAAAAATAGCACAGCTGATTATAACTTGCTCATTGCCTTTATCCTCTTAAATGAAACTTTCTTTATTGCAGTCATATACCAAAGAGAGATGAACAGACAGGCGAATGGAGAAGACTACTTAAAAGTGAACTGAATTATTTTTACGGGGAACCGGCTGCGGTGGTCTAGAGGTTATGTTCCTTGCTTCTGGTCCCGAGGGTCACCCGGCCGGTGTCGATGGATTTTTAGGATGGAAAAATCCAAGGATAAAGTCCTCAGGGAGGGACTACAATCCGTGGGCCCTTAGTTTGAAGATTTTCAGGCTCGTAAAAGAACCGCAAGCCTGAATAAAATGGCTCTGTGCAAAATTTAACCGACATTCACTCATCCAGGTGATACCTTAGTTGCCTACTAGATGTCTCATTGAGGCGATGTCCTAACCACATGTCACTCGTTGACATCTGTAGGTAAATACGCGTAACTAAATTACCTTGTTTAAGAAACTCCCGCTAGGGAGCATTCATGTCCCCACGTTCGTGGGACATATGGGGTATACACACACACACACACACACACACACCACACACACACACACACACACACACACACACACACACACAGATATAATAAGAACAGTTAAATCTCGTAGATTGCGATTGATAGAGCATGTGGCACGAATGGGAAATGAAACAGGAACATGGAAGCTTCTTGTAGGGAAACCAGAGGGAATACGCCCTGTAGGCAGATCAAGAATAATGTGTGAGAATAACATTAATCATGATTTGAAGGTAGGAGATGATTGCAAAACATTAGCTCAGGATAGGGATGGGCGAAGAGTTTCTGTACAGGCTGCCATGAAACTATGGGTTCGATAGAGCTAGTGGGTTAATTAGTTATGGCTTTAAGGAGAGTCTATAATAATGAAAACATATAAATACTGGTAAATAGCTCATATATAGGATTTCTTAACAATTTTTAACACACTGGATGCCATTTGATGCAATCTTATAAAATAAAAATGGCATAGCCCCTTATAACTTAATCATTGGCTCTATCCCCTTACGTGAAGCTTTCTTTATTCCAGCCATGTATATTTTTACTATAGTAATTTTTAGATCTGGCATTTTGTTCGTTAAGTTATAGTTTTAAAATTCTGTTTCATGAAAACCTTAAAAGTAGTATAATTTTATATTGCCCAAACATTCTTATTTTGGTAGTTACAGCCTAATTTATGGTATGGTGCCTAAATTGTAAATTTTCTCATACCTCATTTATAAAATATTCTGTTTAAAATGTTTTAATAGGGTTGTTCAATAAAAAAACACAGTAAAATACTATTTACTTCTTGCCTAACCTGTTTTTCTTTAAATTAAAAACAATCAACATTTTAAATTATAATCAGTTGATTATTAATAGCATAATCCCACCAGGTTATCATATGACAGTTCTGGCATTCTCTTCTAGCATTGACGGAATTATATCGTACTTCTGAGGTTGGGGCACCTAGAAGGATGAGTTACATTACCCCGACGATATGATGGATGAGGAATGATAACATAGGGACAGGAAAATCCTTAAACCTATACTTAACCTGAATTCCAGACCATAGATGACACACAAATAATGTGCCCTTAAACAAATCTTAATTTCCGCTCTAGTGGTAATGTTCTTCCAACAATAAACATTATATATATATGTATATATATATATATATATATATATATATATATATATATATGTAATAACGAACTAAACAAATTAATCAAAAATCAGATTATGGTAAACCATATAAGATATCTCAGAATTGGTAGGCTTGGACATTTGATAAGAATGGATGATCAGAGACAGGTCAAAAAGACTCTACAAATGGAAACCTATAGGAGGCAGAGCTGTTGGGAGACCGAAGATCAGATGAGAGGATGACACAATGAACGATCTAAAGAAAATGAATGTGACTAATTTTGAATATGGCAAGAGGCAGATTGGCATGGAGGAGGATTGTTTCGAGAAGGCCATAACTTTCACTTTTGAAGTTGTCGTGCCTTAAGATGATGATATATATAATTGTTATTCGGTTTTCTATATATACATATATACCATAACACAAAGTCCCTTTCTTTCTTCTTCCAGGTGGACACCATTCCAATATTTTTTCTGAGTAAAGTTTCTTCTTGCATTCGTCGTACATGCCCATACCAATTTATTTGCTTATATCTTATATAATCACCGCCAAGAAACACGGACGTCAGTTTCACTGAGGTATAATTTTCCGGAGGTTAAATAGTCCCCTATTTGGTTTTTCGGGCGTAAACTACTTCAGGAAATCCATACCAATTGGGAAACATTAGCTCAGGATAGGGGTGTGCGGAGGGCTTGTATCCGTGCAGCCATGGTCCTACGGGTTCGATAGTGCTAGTGAGTTAGTTAGTTATATCTTATATAATCGTCTATCTAATATTTATTTTTTTCGTGGGATTCTACTTTTTTTTTTTTTCCAACTTTGAACATCTTGCTGCTCTCCTCAGGAAATCTATTACCATCGACATTAGTTTTTCTTCTAAGTGTTATTGTATGTACTACGTTAAATTATATATTTAATTAAAATGAGCAGTAAATGCTGGTAACTACAAAGATTTATTAAACAATATATTTATATATTTTAGAGGAAGCAGCTGCTGCATACCAAGGTGTTGAAATTAGATGTGCTTCATTGATTCCGCTAAGTTATTGTTCGTTATAATACTGCACGCTCTAGAGGCGTTAATGTCAGGAGTGGCTATTAATTATGAAACGATGTGTGACATAACAGGAAGAACCAAATCTTGGTAATTACTATCTCTTTATGATCTACGCCATAAATTATATTCAAATGGATTCTCGGTATAGTAATGCTGCCTTAAATCTGCCATCAAAACATCATTCCACAGAAATTGTTCTCTGTTCTCTTGTTTAGTGCTATGCATGTTCTTAACCTCTTCAATCCTGAAGAGGAAGAATGACATATTAAATTTTGTTTTGTTTTTAATGGAATTTTTGAGCACAAATTTTGAAGAAGTGTCAGAGTTTAAATACCCTACGAACAGTAATTAAAAACAGGAATGAGGTGTATGCGGGAATTAAACATAGATTAACTCTGGAAAATGTATGTATTATCCATTATAGTGACTAAATAGTTTATTACGATGCGAGGTTGGGAAGTAGTTTTTACAGAAGCGAGGACTTAGGATTTGTTAATATATTTACCTAATGCCTTGTATAAAAAGCGTAGATTAATTCATTGTAGTTTATTACTTTCTTTGTATTTTTTTCTTTTCTTTTTATGTATAGTAGATTCGAGCTGTTATTCCTTTTTATTCATTGTATCATTAATTTAATTTTAATTGTATTTAGTTTCATTCTATTATTAGACATTAATTTCATTATTATTCAATATGACAGATAATTAATTGTTCAATGACTATTATTGTAACTTTTTTTTGTATTCATATGTAACATATGTTTGTCCTGTTTAATATGACTATTATTGTAATTTTTTTGTATTCATGTCTAACATATGTTTGTCCTGTTTAATATGACTATTATTGTATTTTTTTTGTATTCATATGTAACATATGCTTGTTCTGGTGAGTGGAAGAGAAGGCCACATGGCCTTAACTCCACCGGGCTAAATAAATCTATTCTATTCTATTCTATTCTAAATGTTTAATAACTGAGCGATAGCGAGGTTTTTAATTTCCGATATTCTGAAAAACATTTCACAAACATGCGTTGTGCATTTTTTTTTTTGCGCGATGGTGTTTTCATAATAATAACTAGTAAAATAATTTGGAAATATCTGTTGGAAATATTTGCGTTCATTATAAACGATTGACTAACGCTAACAGTGTGGGTAATGTTTGTTAGTTGAAATAACAGGAGGCCGTATTTATTGTTTTATATTGTTTCGAATAAAGTTCAGTTAATTTAAAATACAGTGTTTTGTTTCGTATAACGAATATTAACACTACATGTTGGATATTTTTGTATATACGTAGTATGTAGTATACATAGAGGGCAGTGATTTTACTTCCCACACGCGTGATTGTATTATGTAATATTACAGTATAGTTATTTAGATTGGCAACCCCGAAATGTAGGAAGTTGAGCTTTCATTCATGGTCGCCATTGCTGTAAGTACGACAAAACGCACTATCGCGCAAAAAAAATGTTGAAATAACAATTGCATACACTAGTTATTCTTCTAAGTATACTATATGGATGTGAAACATGCTCTCGTACTTTGAGGGAGAAGAAGTGATAAAACGTAAAGAAAAGTAAAGTACAGTGATCCTACTTCTGGCCATAGGAGGTTAAAGCTCCCACGTTTTCTAGTCAATCATAACTTGATGTCAGCTGAGTTGACAGCCCTGCGTGACAACCGCCTTTATCCCTAGAACAAGCGTCCGATACTCATCTCCGTTAGAGATTGAGTAAACCCCAGGAGCATGGTGCCACCAGAAGGTTTTGGGTCAGTTTAAAAATCCTGATCCCACCGGGACTCGAACCCTCGACTTTCCGGTTTGTAGCGTATTTCCTTAACGAATTACACTATTACTCCCCCCAGAAAAGTTCTTAATAACAATTTTAGATCAAAGAGAGATGAACAGATGATTGCAGAAAACTATATAGCAACGAGCTATGTGATCTTTGTAGGAAATCAGATGTAGTAAGACCAGTTAAGTATCATAATTTATGGTAGCCAGGACACGTGACATGGATGGGGAATCAAAGAGGGGCATTGAAATTTCTTGTTGGAAAACCAGAGGGAAAGCGCCAGTAGGTAGATCAAGAATGAGGCGTACAAATAATATCAACCATAATTTAGAGAGGTAAATTATGCAGGATATGATTGGAAAAATGTTATTTTAGTTTACGAATGTATGGAGAGCTCAGGGTTCAATAATGACTTTGAATTAGTGTATAAAAAAGAAGGGAAACAAGTATAGTTATTTGCATCTAATTTTTAATATATATGTTTAATTCAATATAACTTTTTTGCATGTATAAACCCCATAAGTGCCGCGTAGATCACAATTGCTCCCTCGCGGATGTTTATTAACAAGCTAATTTAATTACGCTTATTTACCTACTGATCTCAACAAGTGACGTGGTTAGCATATCCCCTCAATGAGACATCTAATAGACAACTAAAGTATTACTTGAAGAGAAGGTCTGTAAAGTTTTGCACAGAGGTTTTTTTTTATCCAGGCTTGTGGTTCTTTTACGAGCCTGAAAATATTCAGACATGACACCCAAGACTGAAAGTCCTTCCCGAAAGACTTGGCCTTTGGATTTTTCTATCCTAAACATCCAATGACCATGGCCGAGTTTGAACCCACGACACTCGCGGCTAGAGTGCAAGGATCATAACTACTAGACTACCGCGGCCGACATACTACGTTACCTTCCCAATGTAATAACACTAATAACGAATTCCATCTGTAGTTTAAGTGTTACCAACGTCAAAAATTGAAATCACTCTATAAGTTGTTAAGAGTCATAAAGCACGACCGCTTGAAAACAAATTATGTTTCTCTACTATTATAACAATCAGTGACGCTTTAATTCGTAGTTACTAGGAAACAAAACCTATACTTTATATTCTAACAAAACACTATCAAAACAAATAAATAATAGTTTAAATACTAAAACAACACGCTTTATTAGAAAACCGAATTAAAAAAAGGAAATAATTTTAATCTACAACACGCTTGGGATAAAATTAAAGTGGTCAACAGAAAAATCATCTCCAACACATCTACAATAAAACTAGAGTTATCAACAAAACAAAATTACCATAAAAAACGTGGAATGTGCTATATCAATTAATATATTTGATAATAAACAGATATTGGTAAAAGTCAAGTCTCTAAGAAGAAAACGTAAAAACCATAAAAGCACCCCACGCTTGTGATGGTAAAATTATCATTTTTTTTTGTAGATAACTCTAGATTTATTCTAGATGTGTTGAAGATGATTTTTTTGTTGACCACTTTAATTTTATCCCAAGAGTGTTGGAAATTAAAATTATTTTTCATTTTTTAGTTCGGTTTTCTAATAAAGCGTGTTGTTTTAGTTTTTTTAAACTATTATTTATTTTTTAAATTTTTAGTTCAATTGATTATCATAAACCGGAATCCCATGAAAATGTAATTGCTTAAGATATTTTTAGTGTCTAGGCATGAATATAATAATATATTTTTAAAATTATTATTATTATCTATCAATATTATGATATTTTTTTAAATATTTTAATATAAATAAGTAGTTACACTTAATCGTATCCTCATATTTTTTGGATAAATTACAATGTGGTAAGTTTACAAAATTGTCATAAGTAATGCCACGAGTGATTTCCAAATTATCGATAAATTCACGACTCAGGAAGTGAAGAGTGATTTATGTAGAGAATTTGGAAATCAAGAGTGGCATTTGTTAGGACTGTTTAACGAATACAATTAAGCTGTTTACTCACAAGTCATTATTTAAATATAGTTATTTTAAAATATTTATATATTTAATGTAAACGGCGATGTTTGAAAACAAATGAGAAACGATTGGTACCCTTCATTTGCTTCTTTTGTTCGTCACTGCAACCAGATCATATTATTTATTGCCAAAGAAACGCAATATTGTAGGAATGCACTCTAATGGAGAAAAAATGAAACACATCAAACTGTATATTAATTCATTTCTGATGTCCTATCATGTAAATATGACAATTATATTTTTCTGGGAAAAAATACATTTAAGAAAGTGCAAACAGTGGTTTATTTTTTTGGTGGTATAATCAATTGCTACAAATGTTTTTACATTTAACTCCCGCATGCGGTATGTGTTGACATTCACGCACTATATATACAATCTGGTAGCCATATTTCTTGGTGGGTCAGTCACTGCAAAATAATGCTATGACCTATTCAGAATGTTAATAAATATGAAATTATTGTATTGTCACGGGTCCTTTACTAGTATACAAAGTTTCAAGTCGATCCAATGTTTCTAAGTGTGTGAAAATCGTGTTCAAAAATTCCGTTACATAGATACAAAAACACTTTTTTTTTATTTTCTGATGATTCTGGCCAGGATTTTAGAAAAAAATATGAAATTATAGTATTGTCACGGGTCCTTTACAAGTATGCAAAGTTTCAAGTCGATCCAATGATATTAAGTGGGTGAAAATCGTGTTAAAAAATTCCGTTACATAGACAGATACAGTTCAAGCTAATGTAAAGCGTGTAAAAATACAGGTTCAAGAAAATAAAATACACTTTAATGGTGATTACGTATAATTACATTTATGTCTGCGCGGCCATGAACCTACGGGTTCCATAGTGCTAGTGAGTTAGTTAGGTAGTTAAATAAACTTTCCTTGACTTTTCTGGAAGTATATTAATAGTTGCATCTTGAAATGCTTTTAATGTGTTTTCCTGATGTACCGTAAAAATCAACTTCCCAGATCATTTTTACTTTAAATTCACATATTAAGTTTAATAGCACACAAAATTACAGCACCTAACAACAATATTTGCTGATTTATCGTGTCTTCTTTTTTCAGAGCCCACATTACTCTTTCTCTAAACATATCGTTTTCGTAATAAATAAATTTAATTCAATAAACTAGATATACAACATATACTAAAATATTCTGAACGTAGATAAAATATTGTAGACAACTAACTAACTAACCCACTGGCACTATCGAACCCGTAGGTTCATGGCCGCGCGGACATAAGCTCTCCACACATCACTGTCCTGAGTCAATTTTTTCCAATCATCCCCTGTATAATACAATTCCCTCAAATCATAGTTAATGTTATTCTCCCACCTCATTCTTGGTCTACCAACTGGGCGTTTTCCCTCTGGTTTTCTTAAAAGAAGCTTCCATGCACGTCTTCTATTCCCTATTCG
Organism: Diploptera punctata; assembly: GCA_030220185.1. Classification (NCBI taxonomy): domain Eukaryota; kingdom Metazoa; phylum Arthropoda; class Insecta; order Blattodea; family Blaberidae; genus Diploptera; species Diploptera punctata. Next base: position 1,266,755 of record JASPKZ010001970.1, on the reverse strand, counting down.
TGCCGCATGTCCTGCCTATCGCAGTCTACGAGACTTAACTCTTCTCATTATATCTGGCTTCCTATAAAGACCATGTAATTCACTGTTATGCAGTCTTGTCCATTCACATGTCTGTTAATCTCTCTTTGGTCAACAAATATTGCTAAGAACTTTATTATCAAATACTCGTAATCTTCTTTCCTCCCTTAAAGTAAGGGTCCATGGTTCGCATCCATATAATATAACTGGTAGATTAATAGTTTTACATATTTTCATTTTTAGGTTTTTTGAAAGGAGTTGGGAAGTCAAGAGTGTTAGTAATGTATACGTAATAGCACGCATCTTAAGAATTTATATTGTAGACAATACGTTACAAAATTGGGTTTAATAACTCGGTGCTCTCAGAACACTCGCTTCCGTGGTGTTCTAACTTGAGCATCTCGTTATTAAACTTCTTATTTCGTAAGTAACCGTCTAAATAACTATTAATGAGTTTTATAAAATATATCACTCTTATATATGTAGTTATTTCAAATGAATTAAGTTAAAGTTAAATAGAAGTAAATGTAATTTGCTGGTATGAAGTTGGGTCAAGTAGTTTTGAGACAGATGCAATTAGAGGTGGCGTAGACAAGCTGTACAGGGGCTAGAGATAAACTAATTACCTAGCTCTTCCTGTGGAATTTAACTGTTTGTATCTGGCAGAAAATCAATACAATTTACCTTCTCTGTTCAACAAAAATCATACAGTTACACTGTCACGTTGTTTTTAATCTGATTTTATTAAAATTGAGCCTGCAATACTGATAGTTTGAATTATTAAAATTAACAGTTTGAACTTATCTTTTTATTGATTTATTAATGATACCGGGTACTAAATTCGCAACCACAAATATATTCTTTAAAGATCCAATATCTCAATATCTACACAAGACATTGTAACATAAATTTCAAACAGACTTTTTTTCCATACTTAGTTTAACTTCTCTCTCTTCATAGCTTTTATTACGTTCACTACACTACCCGGATCTTATAAGGATATCAACTACTTTTTTTACACGCTTTATATTAACTTGACCTGTATCTGTCTATGTAATGGAATCTTTCAACACAATTTTCACCTACTTAAAACATTGGAACGACTTGAAATTGTGTATACTTGTAAAGGACCAATGACAATACAATAATTACATATTTTTTCTAAGATCCTAGCCAGGATCATCAGGACATCAAAAAAATAAAGATCGGTATAATAGGTTGCGGACTTGTCGACTTTTTAGTCCATCGTTGTAAGAAATTAATATTATATCCTCTGGTAAACTAAAAATTAAAAAAATAAATAATAGTTTATAAAACTAAAACAACACGCTTCATTAGAAAACCGAACTAAAAATGACAAATAAATAATAGTTTAAAAACTAAAACAACACGCTTTATTAGAAAACCGAACTAAAAAATTAAAAATAATTTTAATTTCCAACAGCTTGGGATAAACTTTAAGTGGTCAACAAAAAAATCATCTCCAACACATCGAATAAAACTAGAGTTATCCACACAAAAAAATTACCATCAAAAGCGTGGAGTGCTTTTTATGGTTTATACGATTTCTTCTTAGAGACTTGACCTTTACCAATATCTGTTTATTATCAAATATATTAATTGATATAGAACACCCCACGCGTTTGATGGTAAAATTATTATTTTTTTGTAGATAACTCTAGTTTTATTCCAGATGTGTTGGAGATTATTTTTTTGTTGACCACTTTAATTTTATCCCAAGCGTGTTGGAAATTAAAATTATTTTCATTTTTTAGTTCGATTTTCTAATAAAGCGTGTTGTTTTAGTTTTTTAACTATTATTTATTTTAATAATGGATTATAAAACTACTTATTTACTGCAAAGGACGTGGAGATGTCGCCCGCGTTGGTATAATAGTTATGTTGCTTGCCTTTAGGCCCGGGTCGAGAGTTCAACTCCGACCACGGTCGATGCATATTTTAGGAAGAAAAGATCCAATTGACAATTCCTCCGGGAGTGATTTTATGCCATATGTCCGTTATTTGAAGGTTTTCAGCCCCATAAAAAATTATAAGCCCGATCTAAAAGGCATCTGTGAAAAATTTAACGGACGTTTATCCAACCTAGTTTTACCTTGTTTCCACCAGATGTCTCCTTGAGGCGGAGAGTTAATCCCGTGCCACTCACTAACATCTGTAATAATGCATGTGTAACTAAGTTAGCATGATTAAGATGTTTCCATGTCTCAATGAGCGACAAAAGGGTATAGTATTAGAATAGAGAGATAGAGATGTAAGGGTAGATCCTTGATAGCTTTCACCCAGATACAAAATAAATAACCCGCCGTGTTGTCAGGTTTCGTCTTCCCCCTTTCCTCTATTAATATCTGGAGAGGAAACACCGACAACACTGGTGTGAGTGAGAGATGTGAGCACAGCTGTCTCTTTCTACAAATTTCTTGCAACGTATAAGTCAGATATACTTTAATAGGACATGGAGGTCTATTGTCTCATACATTCATGCATGGCTACGATGACATTGATCATTATTTTGGTTGCCAAAATGCTGTTCCTAAGATGTAATATACAAGTGTTGTGAGGTTTTAAAAAATGTATTTATTAAACATGTGTTTTTTTGCTGAAATTAATCTGCTAACTTATGTAAACTCAGCTCTAATATCTTCGGCAACACGTTGAGTCCATGGAATGAAGACTATTGGGATAAAACGCCTTAAGAGCAGTTGCAGGTTAAAATAGATATGCTGCACTATAGGGATAAACAACTAATACCTTCTCTTCTTTCATTCCAGTCGGCCACAGTCATTTTAATCCATCATTCACAAATCTCGCAATAGTTGAGCGACTTGTACAGAATCCATCATTAACAAATCTCGGAGTAGTTGAGTGAGTTATACAGACCGTCAAACTATTTATAGTGAATCAAGCACGGCTGTGAGGCGATGTAGGGATCCAGCTTCTCACCACAAGATTTGCAGTAAATCTACCCTTAACATCTATTGTTTCATCAACAGCAACCAATATGGAAAGAGTTCCTATATAATATATTACGTTGTCCATTGGTTAATCATAGCAGAGTTGAAGATAATTCTTGCATAGAGTTGATTGTTGAGGACCATGTTGCTAGAAATATTTCTCATAAGTAATGCCACGAGTGATTTCCAAATTATCGATAAATTCACGACTCACGAATTGAGGAGTGCATTTATCTAGAAAATTTGGAAATCAAGAGTGGCATTTGTTAGGACTATTTAACGAATAAAATTAAGCTCTTTACTAAAAAATAATCATTTGATTATAGTTACCGGTGTCTTAAAATATTTATATAGTTAATGTAAACGGCGATGTTTGAAAACAAATTAGAAATGTGAGGTTATGTATATTCACTGCAACTCGATCATATTATTTATTGCCAAATAGGATCGCAATATTGTAAGAATGCACTCTAGTGGAGAAATAATGAAACACATAAAACTATTATAATCAACATTATAGGTAAATCATTTATATTTTGAATAAACAACTCAGTAAAATCACTGAATCTATTCATTATTTGCTATATTCAATGTACTTGTTGGAGAAAAATAATGGTCTACCCTGTTCAGAATATTAAAAAAAGAAGGAGCTTTCTTTATCATAAAAGCAGGAGCTGATAAAGAGAAATCGATAAAGAGCGAGGTGAAACACGACTGCCATTGGTGTAAAACAGAATTCATTGGAACGTGATTGGTCATTGACTACCATTTGCGACATGAGTTAAATAGTCCAAGAAAGATGTGAATTCATGCACTTCAAGTTTATACCAATGAATATTGCCTCCAATCAGCACACTGCACAAATCTTTATAAAAAGGATTTCTGAAGGTGAAACATTCATTATCTGTATTAAGAGTAATTGTTTATTCTGTGTACCTAACTATTGGTTTTCCATATGATTAGAACTTCGTACGTGTTGTTCAAGCTGAAATTTCATGGAACGTAAGATATGTTGTTACATGCTTGAAAAATCTCTACTGTATCATTAGTCGAGAACGCAACTAGATCCATATTTACACCATAGAAAACTGATCTTGAATGAACTGTTTCCTTCAACTGTCTTCTTTCTTTGTCTTTTGAGGGTCTCTCCACTTTTCAGTGGTTACCCTGTATTTCCATTCGCCATTCTTGCCGATCACGCCATTCATCCTCCTCCAGACCTCGGTCGCTCATCAATCTATGGATCTCTCCTCTCCAAGTTGTTCTTGGCCTGCCCCGTTTCCTTCTACCAGAAGGTGACCATTCCAAAAGAGTTTTGGGCCACCTATCATCCTCCATTCTCCTGACATGGCCATACCACTGAAGAGCTCGTATTTCGATCCTTTCCACCACTGTCTCCTCCATATCCATCATCTGCCTCACTTCATTTCTTCTTTTCTCCAACCTGGACACCCTGGCACTGCGTCTTATTCCATCCATCTCCACTGCTAAGATCTTAGTTTTTTGTCCCTCTACCAAAGTCCGTCCCTCAGCACCATAAGTCATTATGCTTTCCACAACAGACTTCAAAATCCTATTCTTCGTGTGGTTTGACATGGTCCTACCCCACAGTACTCCATTCAACATTTTTATGGCTCTTCGTGCTTGTACTAACCTGCTATCTACTTCAGCTTTACAACTCCCTGATTCATCAATAAGTGATCCCAAATATTTAAATTTTTTAACAGCTCTAATAATTCCTTGGGATAGGGATATATCTCGTCCACTTCCTCCTACTACAAGATATTCCGTTTTTTCCATGTTTACTCTTAATCCTCCTATTTCAAGAGCATTTAGAAGTTTTCTCATCATATATTTCACATCCTCACAACTCTGAGCTATCAACACTTGATCGTCTGCAAATAATAAGGAAAGTACTGTGCCATCTTGGACTGGTACTCCCATGCCTCCACAATATCGATTCCACTGCTCAAATATATGCTGGATGTATATTTTGAACAGAGTAGGGGACATACTACAGTCCTGTCGCAGGCCTTTAGTAGTTCTGAATGGAGAGGATATCATCTTACCCACTTTAACCGAAGCCTGACACTGTTGGTACAACCGTCGGACAAGTGAAATCGTTGGTAAATCGACACCAACATCAACCATTGCATCCCAAAGTTGGTTGATTGGCACTGAGTCATAGTTCCTTCAACTGTATAAATTAAACTGAAGTACACTTGAGATATTCCTAAAGTATAAATCCTTTATGACTAGAGTCGGAAATTCCAAAGTACCGAAAAGGTCACAAAAATTAGATTAAAAAATATTTGTACAAGTTCCAATATGCAGGTGGCTAATCTAAAGCCATTAACTCTAAGAGGCGTGAGAGATGAAAAGTTAGACATAAAATATGTGTATTGGTATTTCAGTATTATATTGTATTGTAAGCCCATGTTTCCCTTTACAGAGATTTAGGCGCTCTCCCCTACAGGGAAGAATTTGAACCATATTAATTTAGTTACACTTGTTTTCGTATAGATGCCATTTTTGAGTGGCCCGTGGTCAGCGTTCCGCCTCATACTGACATCTAGGAAAACAAGGTACTACTAGGACGGGAAAATTCGGTAAATTTTGCTTAGAGGCCTTTTCATTCAGGCTTAAGGATTTTTAACGAGCCTGAAAATCTTCAGACTCGGGACCCACGGCATAAAGTCCCTCCCGGAGGACTTGCTCCTTGGATTTTTCCGTCCTAAAAATCCATCGACCCCGGCCGGGTTTGAACCCGCGACCCTCGGGACCAGAGGCAAGGAGCATAACCACTAGTCCACCGCGGCCGACTTCAAAAAATGTAAATACACAAATCTTGAAATGTACCTACAATTATATGGAATAGCACTAGGAATATACTGACTTAGGCTTTCACGGCCGGAGTTATTATGATGATCTTGTAGAAGATTTCCGGGCTGTTGTCCGTGGTCTTGAAGCTTGTAGTTCCCTGACGTTTTGCCAGAGACTGCGTCCGGCATCCTCAAGGGTTGTCTTGAGGATGCCGGACGCAGTCTCTGGCGAAACGTCGGAGATCTACAAGCCTCAAGACCATGGCCAACAGCCCGGAAATCTTCTACAAGACCAGCACTAGGAATATTTAAAATGGCTAAAGACGTAATAATATGGAAAATAATAGTTTTTGGTGACCTCAGCACAGTGATGTATGAATACTGCACCCATATATCCATATCCCCTTACCCAATATTATATATATAAATGATTAAAACCAATTATTTAATATATTACCGCAAATATATGTTGTCGGTATTCACATTAATCAGCGAGAAACAGGGATTCTAGAAACAATAACATCACAAGGATAGAATCAAACCCATAACATTTATATTTAATGATAAAAAAGTCATACTAAAATAATTATTATACTAAGGAAATTGTTGAAATCTTATGCTTTGCATTATAGGAAGGAATTTTACATTTTCTTTTCTGTCACCAACTTACAAGCAAAGGATTATTCTCAACATATTTACCAAGGAATCATACTTGAAATCTGAGCATTTATTTTACTACCACCCTATAAAATACAAAACTATAGTCCCTTTGGTTAACTCTACGAGCAATTTGTAGAATGAGACAGCTGTACTCACCTCTCTCACTCGCACCAGTGTTGACGGTTTCTTTTTCACCAGATGTTAATAGGGATAAGGGGTAAGAGGAAATCTGGCAACGGGTGGGATATTTCCTTTGTATCTGAATAAAGCGGTCAACGAACTACCTTTGTATCTCCAGCTCTCTCTCTCTCTCTGACTCTCTCTGTCTCTCTCTCTGTCTGTCTCAGTCTCTCTCTCTGTCTCTGTCTCTGTCTCTGTCTCTGTCTGTCTCTCTCTCTCTCTCTCTCTCTCTCTCTCTCTCTCTCTCTCTCTCTCTCTCTCTCTCTCTCTCTCTCTCTCTCTCTCTCTCTCTCTCTCTCTGCCAAGTTAAGCCAGCTATACAATAGTATTGTTTGTTTTTTACACGCTTTATATTAGCTTGACCTGTATCTATCTATGTAACGGAATCTTTCAACGCGATTTTCACCCACTTAAAATCATTGGATCGTCTTGAAACTTTGTATACTCGTAGAGGACCCGTGACAATACAATAATTTCATATTTATTATGTTTTAGTCCAATAACGTACTTATTTCAAAGCCAGTTAACTTTTTATTACACGCTTTATATTAGCTTGACCTGTATCTATCTATCTATCTATGTAACGGAATCTTTCAACGCGATTTTCACCCACTTAAAATCATGGATCGACTTGAAACTTTGTATACTTGTAGAGGACCCGTGACAATACAATAATTTCATATTTATTTTCCAAAATCCTGGCCACAATCATCAGAAAATAATAAATAATAGTTTTAAAAACTAAAAGAACACGCTTTATTAGAAAACTAAAAAATGAAAAATAATTTTAATTTCCAATACGCTTGGGATAAAATAAAGTGGTCAACAAAAAAATCATCTCCAACATATAGAGAATAAAATTAGAGTTATCAACAAAAAGAAAATAATTTTACCAAAAAAAGCGTGGGGTTCTCTATATCAATTAATATATTTGACAATAAACAGATATTGGTATAAGTAAGCTCTCTAAGAAGAAAATGTAAAAATCATAAAAAGTTGAAAGATTCCGTTACATAGATAGGTAGATAGATGGATAGATGGATAGATGGAGAGATGGATCGATAGATAGATAGATAGATAGATAGATAGATAGATAGATAGATAGATAGATAGATAGATAGATAGATAGATAGATAGATAGATAGATAGATAGATAGATAGATAGATAGATAGATAGATAGATAGATAGATACAGGTCAATCTAATATGAAGCGTGCAAAAAAGTGTTTTTGTATCAATGTAACGGAATCTTTCAACGCGATTTTCACCCACTTAGAAACATTGTATTGACTTGAAACTTTGTATACTTATAGACGACCCGTGACAATACAATAATTTCATATTTATTTTCTAAAATCCTGGCCATAATCATCAGAAAATCAAAAAAAGTGTTTTTATATAAATGTAACGGAATATTTCAACGCGATTTTCACACACTTAGAAACATTGGATCGACTTGAAACTTTGTATACTTGTAGAGGACCCGTGCCAATGCAATAATTTCATTTTTATTTTCTAAAATCCTGGCCATAATCATCAGAAAATCAAAATACGTGTTTTTGTATCAATGTAACGGAATATTTCAACGCGATTTTCACCCACTTAGAAACATTGGATCGACTTGAAACTTTGTATACATGTAGAGGACCCGTGACAATACAATAATTTCATATTTTGTTTCAAAACTCCTGGCTAGAAACATCTGAAAATAAAAAAAATGATAACTGGTATAATAGGTCGCGGACTTGTCGAGTTTTTAGTTAATCGTTGTAAGAGCTCAGTTGGTTGAGCAGTAAACTCTTGGTGGTATATAATTTCAGTAATCCGTACGTCGCTGGTTCAAATCCGGCTGGGAGGTTTTTTTTTACGGAAGAGTATTACTTTTAGCTCATACTACAAGAGTTTCGAATTTAAAGGTATTTACGTTTTTATCTTGTTCTGAAAATATTAAAACTAAAAAATAAAAAATAAATAATAGTTTTAGAAGACTAAAAGAACACGCTTTATTAGAAAACTAAAAAATGAAAAATAATTTTAATTTCCAACACGCTAGGGATAAAATAAAGTGGTCAACAAAAAATCATCTCCATCACATATACAATAAAATTAGAGTTATCAACAAAAAGAAAATAATTTTACCATCAAAAGCGTGGGGTGATTTTTATGATTTTTACATTTTCTTCTTAGAGAGCTTACGTTCACCAATATCTGTTTATTATCAAATATATTAAATGATATAGAACACCCCACGCTTTTTATGGTAAAATTATTTTCTTTTTGTTGGTAACTAATTTTATTCTATATGTGTTGGAGATGATTTTTTTTTCCACTTTATTTTATCCCAAGCGTACTGGAAATTAAAATTATTTTTCATTTTTTAGTTTTCTAATAAAGCGTGTTCTTTTAGTTTTTTAAAACTATTATTTATTTATATTATAACTAAAATATGCTTTTAAAATTACAATAGTTATTAATTTTATTGAAATGTATTTATAATTATCTAGACAAATCTAAATGAGATAATATTTCTTCACCGGCTGTGTGTGTGTGCCCTATAGTCCCTCGTGAGGACAAGGGTGGTTGCTGATGGGAGTTTCTTAACCAATCTAATTTAGTTACTGCGATTTACATACAGAGTCAACGAGAGCCATATGGTTAGCACATTGCCTCAATGATACATCTAGAGGCCAACTAAGATATTACTTGCATGGACAAAAGTCGGTTAAATTTTGTACAAAGCTCTTTTTATTCAAGGTTGCGGTTCTTTTACGAGCCTGAAAATCTTCAGACTCGGGGCCCATGGCTTAACGTCTCTCCCCGAGGATTTGTTCCTTGGATTTTCTATCCTAAAATTTCATCGACCCCGGCCGGGTTTGAACCCACATCCTTTGGAACTGGAGGCAAGGAACATAACCTCTAGCCCACGGCGGCCGGCTCACCGACTGTGAGTATATACTGTGTGTTTACGTATGGATATAAAATCAGCCTCTGACCACTATCTTTTTACACGCTTTATATTAGCTTGACTTGTATCTATCTATCTATCTATCTATCTATCTATCTATCTATCTATCTATCTATCTATCTATCTATCTATCTATCTATGTAACGGAATATTTCAACGCGATTTTCACCCAGTTAAAATCATCGGATCGACTTGAAACTTTGTATACTTGTAGAGGACCCGTGACAATACAATAATTTCATATTTATTTTCTAAAATCCTGGCCATAATCATCAATAAATAATAGTTTTAAAAAACTAAAAGAACACGCTTTATTAGAAAACTAAAAAATGAAAATTAATTTTAATTTCCAACACGCTTGAGATAAAATAAAGTGGTCAACAAAAAAATCATCTCCAACATATATGGAATAAAATTATAGTTATCAACAAAAAGAAAATAATTTTACCATCAAAAGCGTGGGGTGCTCTATATCAATTAATATATTTGATAATAAACACATATTGGTAAAAGTAAGCTCTCTAAGAACAAAATGTAAAAATAATAAAAATCACCCCACGCTTTTGATGGTAAAATTATTTTCTTTTTGTTGATAACTATAATTTTATTCTATATGTGTTGGAGATGATTTTTTTGTTGACCACTTTATTATATCCCAAGCGTGTTGGAAATTAAAATTATTTTTCATTTTTTAGTTTTCTAATAAAGCGTGTTCTTTTAGTTTTTTAAAACTATTATTTATTTTTTTATTTTTTAGTTTTAATACTTTACAGAATAAGATAAAAATGTAAATATCTTTAAATTCGATACTATTGTAGTATGAGCTAAAAGTAATTCTCTTCTATGAAAAAACCCTCCCAGCCAGATTTGAACTAGCGACGTATGGATTACTGAAATTATATACCACTAAGGGTTGACTGCTCTACCAACTGAGCTCTTACAACGATTGACTAAAAACTCGACAAGTCCGCAACCTATTATACCAGTTTTCATTTTTTTGATTTTCGGATGATTCTAGCCAGGATTTTAGAAAATAAATATGAAATTATTGTATTGTTTCGGGTCCTCTACATGTATACAAAGTTTCAAGTCGATCCGATGATTTTAAGTGGGTGAAAATCGCGTTGAAATATTCCGTTACATAGATAGATAGATAGATAGATAGATAGATACAGGTCAAGCTAATATAAAGCGTCTGAATAATCAATAAATGTGTTTTTGTATGAATGTAACGGAATCTTTCAACGCGATTTTCACCCACTTAGAAACATTAGATCGACTTGAAACTTTGTATATTTGTACAGGACCCGTGACAATACAATAATTTCATATTTTGTTTCTAAAATCCTGGTCAGAATCATCCGAATATAAAAAAAATGAAAACTGGTATAATATGTTGCGGACTTGTCGAGTTTTTAGTCAATCGTTGTAAGAGCTCAGTTGGTAGAGCAGTGAACTCTTAGTGGTATATAATTTCAATAATCCATATGTCGCTGGTTCAAATCCGGCTAGGAGCGTTTTTTCATAGAAGAGTATTACTTTTAGCTCATACTACAATAGTATCGAATTTAAAGATATTTACATTTTTATCTTATTCTGTAAAATATTAAAACTAAAAAATAAAAAATAAATGTTTTAAAAAACTAAAAGAACACGCTTTATTAGAAAACTAAAAAATGAAAAATAATTTTAATTTCCAATACGCTTGGGATAAAATAAAGTGGTCAAGAAAAAAAATCATCACCAACACATATAGAATAAAATTAGAGTGACCAACAAAAAGAAAATAATTTTACCATCAAAAGCGTGGGGTGATTTTTATGATTTTTACATTTTCTTCTTAGAGAGCTTACTTTTACCAATATCTGTATATTATCAAATACATTAATTGATATAGAGCACCCCACGCTTTTGATGGTAAAATTATTTTCTTTTTGATGATAATTCTAATTTTAATATATATTTTTTGAGATGATTTTTTTTGTTGACCACTTTATTTTATCTCAAGCGTATTGGAAATTAAAATTATTTTTGAATTTTTAGTTTTCTAATTAAGCGTGTTCTTTTAGTTTTTTAATACTACTATTTATTTTATTCCAGTACCACATCTGAATTAGTATTCTGTGAACGTGAATTTATTTTTATGCTTTTGTTTGAGTGTCTAATCATGAGCACAATACATAAAATAACATTACCGTTAAATTAATTTTTGCTGATGTTTCTGCTCTAACTGACTCGCTAGCACTATCGAATCCGTAGGTTCATGGCCGCGTGGGCATAAGTTCTCCATACATCCCAATTCTGAGCTAATGTTTTCCAATCATTCCCTGTATAATCTACTTCCCTCAAATCATGGTTAATGTTATTCTCCAATCTCATGCTTGGTCTACCAACTGGGCGTTTTCCCCTGATTTTCCTACAAGAGGCTTCAATGCACGTCTTTCATTCCCCATTCGTGCCACATGTTCTGCCCATCGCAGTCTACCAGACTTAACTGTTCTTATTATATCTGGCTTCCTATAAAGACCATGTAGTTCACTGTAATGTAGTCTTCCCCATTCACCTGTCTGTTCATCTCTCTTTGGTCCAAATATTTTCCTGAGAACTTTATCCTCAAATGCTCGTAATTTCCTTTCCTCCCTTAAAGTAATAGCCCATGTTTCACTTCAATATAATATAACTGGTAGAATAATCTCTATAAAATTCTATTTTGAATATTAATTAAATATTAATAACTTACTTTTCGCCGATGATTTGATCTTACTACACCATGATGAAGATCTGTTACAATTGGCTGCTTACAAACTAAATGCAATATGTAGCGATTATAATTTTAAAATTTCAGTAAGTAAAACAAAAGTAATGGCATTTTGTGGAAGAAATACTCTGCGTGCAAAAATAGTAATTAGAGACGAAATTATTGAACAAGTATCCCACTTTAAATATTTAGGATGTGACATCAGCTATGGGTATGATAAAGATATTGAACACAATACACATCAGTTTCAAGCTATTTGTGGTACAATAAATAGAACATTGAATAATAAAGCCCATAAACAAACAAAATTAAAATTTTATAAAACAATGGCTGTCCCTGTCCTTTTGTATGGGAGTGAATCTTGGATTACCACTACCAAACAAGAAAGTAAAATCCAAGCAGCCGAGATGAAATTTTTAAGAAGAGTAAAAGGCTGCACTAGAATGGACCAGATAAGAAACGAGGATATCCGTGAAGAACTGCAGATCTACTCCATAAAAGAAAAGATTTTTAACAACAAGATACAGTGGAAAGAACATGTAGAAAGAATGGAAGAAAGAAGATTACCAAATAAAATCTTCCATTATTTTCCAAGAGGAAGAAGAGATGTCGGACGTCCTCGGAAGAGATGGTCTTAGATCTATTAGTGAAGACGGAACAGGCAACTCTTTGCCTAAACCAGGAAGTGAAGAAGAAGAAGAATATTAATTAATTTTTTGTCTAAATTATTATTTTTCAATATCAAACTCTGACGATCCACTTATTAGAATTATTCCAAGATATAAAAAAACTTTTAAGATGTCATTAATTTGATTATAATTTTTAAATCTTAATTGATCTTAGGCTGTTGTTTAACAACCATATTCCTTTAGCTGTGGTACATGGTATTATTTTACCTACTGTAGCTTCCAAAACAACTAGCTGCGAAGCCAGAATATACCTTATAATTGTTCCATCTGAAGTGAGCACATGTATAAGTGATGAGATGACAGTGATTATATCGCATAATCAATGAAATAATAGCTAGTAATGGTGTAAGTCACGAGTCTCGATTATTGAGTAGAGTCTACAGAACTTACTACAGTTCTGAATGGCTCGACTTGAGTGTTAATATTCAGGCCTACAGCAACGAATGTTTCATGAAGATAGATAATAATAGGTCGATATGATTCTGAAGAGCTCTAATACAATTAGCGTAAACATAAAATGAGAAACTTTTTGCACCATTTTTCTTTATAGACGTTTTCACATATACACCGTGCTCTGTTTACACATATAATAAAATAATTTATTATAATATCTGAACTAATATGAATGTATAGATGAGACCAATTGCCACAAACAGTGAAAGCCGGTAATTGTTTTGACTTTGTCTTACACTAACTTCAAAATTGCTTACATTAATGGGACTGGAAATCTGCAACTGGTATTCAACGCCAACCCATGTCCGCCGTATGTTATGTATGAAACTTTTTTGGTGTTCTTTGTTGACAGCATATGCAATTCTTTCTTGTAGGTCTGTCAAATGAAATACTGGTGACGTATAGACCTGGTCCTTGACAAATAATAACAATAGTAATGTTTTATTTATTCTGGCAGAGTTAAGGCCATAAGGCCTTCTCTTCCACTCAACCAGCACAAATACAAATAAATATTTGACAAATATAGATATACACTATATTAATTATAAACACATACAGATACATTAAGTGTAGCAAAGTAAATTTCATGTTAATATAAAATTATAGAATATTCACCTATAATTCTATAATTTTATATTAATTTTGAATAAACCTCAACGGAACACATCATGAATCTTATAAAATTAAATTTCATGTACAAACAACATTTTATACGATAATAACAATAATAATACTTACGATGATGATAATAATAATAATAATAATATGATAATGATAATATAATAATATAATAATGATAATATAATAATGATAATAATAATAATAATAATAGTAGTATAAATATGATAAATTATACGAGAAACACCAATTAATATATATATATATATATATATATATATATATATATATATACCTTACACTGGGTAATGACGAAGTCAAGGTTAGAGCAAATATAAGTTTAGATTTACACAAAAAGTAGGTAATTATAGTTCTGGTGATCTCACAAGCCATGTGATATAAAGTGATCCTCTTTCGAATCTTCTTGTAGGGATCACTTCATAGCATCATAGGAGATTTTCGTCTTATTCTATGACGTGGGAATCAGATATCACACATTTAACATTTATGATCGTGCAGGGCTCACTTTATGTAGTCTTTCCAGTTTCATATCTATTCATCCTTCTTTGGTTAAACATTTTTAAATGTACCTTTCAAAATATTTTTTGCACTTTTTATCAACATCCGAAGGAATAAAGCTACTGAGGATGTTCTCACAAAAAGAGTTTAAAAAACTATAATCATGTCGCTTCTAAATTTAACAACAACGTTGATTTAAAATGTCCAACAACCTCTTTGAAATGCTAAAACCTTAGCATTTTGGATGCATAATTTTGAAGTTATATCTATTTCTTTTATTAAACTTATAAGCGGAGAATAGTGCATATTATATCGTGTCCAACGTTTAGTCAGTAAAACCATAAGAAATTAAGTAAAACAGAGTCTACTTTTATTTATCTATTATTTTATAAATCAAAAATATAATTTAAAAAGAACAGACGACTATCACGCAGAGTGCGTAACTAAACTAATTACTCATCAAGTCGACTGTGTGGTCCAATTTTACTAGTTTGTGAAGTATACCTTTATTTTGTTAACTAAATTGTATATATCCAGTTCCTATGCAAACAAAAAACAACTTTGTGTTCGATAAAGCGATTACTAAATTCTAAACTCCTAATGACCCAATTTCCCTGGTTTATGAACTCTGTCTTATCTTTCTTAATTGGATGCTAAATTTCGATCCGAGATTGGTTAAAAAAAAGTATATATTGCCGCCAAAACGTTAACAGACATACACACAAAACATATATGACCATTTTTCTTACGGTCAGTGCCTGGTATGCATGACTGATGAAGATTTGTAAAATCTGTGCAAAACCCTTTTCTTGAACAAATCCTCAATGGCAACATACCTCGGAATTTGCTAAAACTTAGGTCATATCGGACTTTTATTCGCCAGTAGTTACATTTGGTGCTGAAACATCGTCAATGAAAACAGCAGATAAAAATCATCTTCTCTTCGAAAAAATAAAATTGTCAGGAGGAAATATGGCCCAATATATGGAGAATGATGCCAAATAATGTATGCGTAACTACAAACATACGACAATAAAACACGTTCCTGAGATGGCAGTCCTCCTCAGCTAATTAAGATTTTTTTCTAAAACACCTTTTACGTTTTTTTCGGAACATGTTTCATCACCAGCTGTTAGAACTGTTACCGATTTAAGCTGAGAATGAAAATTGTTCCGAAAGGCCAGAAGGTGTTCTAAATTATTATTATTTGTTTATATGCAACCAGGTTTGGTATTTTCTGGCATTCTCTTCTAGCATTGTATTGAATGGTAACCCACTTCATGAGTTGGGGCGCCTAGAAAGCGGAATTACGTTATCCCGATGACATTATAGATGGTGAATGATAATAATTTAATTAATTTAAAACAACGGAGATCTCAGACACGTGTTTTATTGATTTAACCTTATAAATAGTGACCTCAAGGGTGATAGGGTGATTCTTAAGGTACGTACACACTTGCGCGTCGCGCGGCGCGCGCGCACCATATTCGTCAGATTTGGACGGGGTTTTAAGGTGCGCGCGCGCGTCTCGTACCACAATCCACTCATTGTCGGTTTTTTCCACGAACACTTTGATGGTTCGCTGTTTAGATTTGGACGGGTACCTGAGAGGTTCGTTGTTTTCGGTGCGCACCTATTATTTGAGTATGGAGTGGTCAGAGGAAAACATGTTAAAACTTATTGATATTTATAGAAGCAAGCAATTATTGTGGGATTCTCAACATAAGGATCATTTTAAAAAATCATTGAAAGGAGATGCCTGTTTTTTTTCAATGTTATGTGTTTTTTTCGTGTATACTGTAATTGTATGAATAAATTAGAATTATTTAGAAAACATTATTTATTTAAGACGTTCATTTCATAATATTATGTATGAAGTATCATAAAAGAATACAATATATAAACACATTTATTTCTAATTATTTATTTATTTCTTCAAAGACTCCAAAAAGCAAGATTGCTCATGTTAAGGGGCAATATACAAAAAATAATGGCCATAAAACAACAATAAAAACAAGAAAACAAATTCAGGCATAAGTTTAAGTAATATAAACTACTATAGATGCACAATATATATACACATATAAATACAATATTTAAACAGGATAATATTAATAATAATAAAACTTACAAAATTAACTAAGAAAGCAATGAGAAAAAATATTTTTGAATACAATTAGAAAAATGTTTAACATTCGTGAAATGTTGATATTCAATAGGTAAGTTATTGTAATAGTTGATTAATGCATAACGAATCCCTTTTATACCTTTTTTTTGAGAAACTAGTATCTTTGTTCAATACAGTACAACCTCTAGTATAATAATCATGTACATCTTTATTAAAAATTAAGCCCATGTTATGGTGAGATAGATTCTTAATAATTTTAAACATATATATACAAATCATATATTTTTTTAAATTCCTTTAATGCTATAATATTTGAAAAAGTATAAATAAAGTTATAAGATGTAATAAGTAAAACCCGTGACCAGACGTCCCGATTTTGGCGGGACAGTCCCGATTTTTAACAATTTCTCCCGCGTCCCGCGGCATTTAAAAAAAAGTCCCTATTTTTGGGAAAGAATGCAGGACAAGCGGGAGAACGGAAAGGGAATAGACATGGTTGGTTACACCTGCTCTGCAAAATGTCCACTGAAGGTTTGTGGGTTTCCTATGGATCGCAGGAGGTTCGTTGAAATTAATCATTTCGACGAACATAACACGCGCCGCGCGCGCGCATATGTGTACGTACCTTTAAATGACTTTTAAAACTATTGATTTACTAAAGGGAAAAAATATCGTGAGTTTTGCCATGTCGATAAGACTAAGGCAACTGGGTCACATAGTACGAATGCAAGATAAAACACTTTCAAAGTATTATATTAGATTCAATAATCGAGGTAGTAATACGGAGACGTCGAGAAAGGACCTTTTCAAACAATCGGCACAATATGTCAGTCAAGTTGTCAACATTGCATGACGGTCGTTCTTATTCTCCATAGATAGGCTTCATTCTAATTTTCATTAGAATCTGAAACGATCCCAAGGCTATGGTGACGCCAGAAGGGTCGGTTCAGGATGGTTCATATGTCAAGAGATAATCCACCGACTAGTGGAAGGACAACACCTGGAAAATCAATGAAACGTTGGAATGATTCTTGGTTTCTGGATTGAATAGGCTCTAGTAGCATAAAAGTACAGAGAAAAAGAAAAAATAATTTATAGAAAATAAAGAAAATCTTGTTGCTTTCCCCAATTGAAAAATACACTAAGTCCACGAGATTGTATATTTCTTGTCTTTTATGTGACTGCAAGTACAGTTTATTAATACAAGTATCACATCCTATGTAAATAATAAAGTGCAATGGTATGGCAACAGACTGTAAGTTCTTGATACAATTTGGAGAATGGT
Organism: Diploptera punctata; assembly: GCA_030220185.1. Lineage (NCBI taxonomy): Eukaryota > Metazoa > Arthropoda > Insecta > Blattodea > Blaberidae > Diploptera > Diploptera punctata. The sequence goes on along the minus strand of JASPKZ010001970.1, from coordinate 1,248,688 downwards.
TTGTTCTGGTAATGAATTTAATTTGTCCTAAGTGCTCGCTCTTGAATCTGGATGTAGTTAGATCCTTCGTTCCCTTTTTACGCGCTTTATATTAGCTTGACCTGTATCTATCTATGTAACGGAATCTTTCAACGCGATTTTCACCCACTTAAAATCATTGGATCGACTTGAAACTTTGCATACTTGTAGAGGACCCGTGACAATACAATAAGTTCATTTTTATTTTCTAAAATCCTGGCCATAGTCATCAGAAAATCAAAAAAAGTGTTTTTGTATCAATGTAACGGAATCTTTCAACGCGATTTTCACCCACTTAGAAACATTGGATTGACTTGAAACTTTGTATACTTGTAGAGGACCCGTGACAATACAATAAGTTCATTTTTATTTTCTAAAATCCTGGCCATAGTCATCAGAAAATCAAAAAAAGTGTTTTTGTATCAATGTAACGGAATCTTTCAACGCGATTTTCACCCACTTAGAAACATTGGATCGACTTGAAACTTTGTATACGTGTAGAGGACCCGTGACAATACAATAATTTCATATTTTGTTTCTAAAATCCTGGCCAGAATCATCCGAAAAAAAAACGAAAACTGGTATAATAGGTTGCGGACTTGTCGAGTTTTTAGTCAATCGTTGTAAGAGCTCAGTTGGTATAGCAGTGAACTCTTAGTGGTATATAATTTCAGTAATCCATACGTCGCTGGTTCAAATCCGGCTGGGAGGGTTTTTTTTATAGAAGAGTATTACTTTTAGCTCATACTACAATAGTATCGAATTTAAAGATATTTACATTTTTATCTTATTATGTAAAATATTGAAACTAAAAAATAAAAAATAAATAATAGTTTTAAAAAACTAAAAGAACACGCTTTATTAGAAAACTAAAAAATGAAAAAATAATTTTAATTTCCAACACGCTTGGGATAAAATAAAGTGGCCAACAAAAAAATCATCTCCAACACATATAGAATAAAATTAGAGTTATCAACAAAAAGAAAATAATTTTACCATCAAAAGCGTGGGGTGCTTTTTATGATTTTTACATTTTCTTCTTAGAGAGCTTACTTTTACCAATATCTGTTTATTATCAAGTTTAATAATTGATATAGAGCACCCCATGCTTTTGATGGTAAAATTATTTTCTTTTTGTTGATAACTCTAATTTTATTCTATATGTGTTGGAGATGATTTTTTTTGTTGGCCACTTTATTTTATCCCAAGCGTGTTGGAAATTAAAATTATTTTTTCATTTTTTAGTTTTCTAATAAAGCGTGTTCTTTTAGTTTTTTAAAACTATTATTTATTAAGTTTAAAGGTCTCGCCAGACTCTCTTCTGCCAGTCGAAAGTGGGTGCGATTTTCCATAGGTTCTCAGAAGACATGACAAAGAAAATAATACTTGTGACCAAAGACCGAGTGATGTCTTAGACAATAGAGTTACTATGTTAGACTGTGCAATAAGCACATTGATGATACACACAGGTACTGAGGGTTACTACTGCCAGTTGTATTAACTCTCCAGTGTTTAAACCGAACATGTTTGTATTATAATATGCGATAATTAAGCTGTGATTTAAGCATAAATTCTGTTTTTTTTTCTAATCTAAAGATCTTCCCAATGAATGTAGACACCATTTGTAACTCATGCTTGGTAGAGAAACAATATTTTGGATATTGGAAGTAGGCAAGAACTAATAAGAACCAGAAACTTAATCACATGTTTAATTCTCACAAAATTAGTATTATTTCAAAACTCAATGCTGTATTTCTCAAACCCGTTCAGTGTCAACATTGTTCCTGCTGCTAACCAAGTTAGTTTTGACAGTGAATCATAAAGTATCAGTGCACACAATAAAATTACATCAAAATATAAATCAAGGCCGCATTTAATTGCACCTGAGATTAGTACTTGCAAGGGAACAGTAAGCCATTGCATGCAGAAACCTACCGCGAAATGTATTCAAGAGAAACGTTTTGATGTAGAAAGTCCTTGTTCAAGATATCTTCCATTTTTAACTGCAATACACTAAAATCCAGCGCCATATCTCTCTTTTAAACCATAGGGAAGTAATACTTGACATAAATTGGTAGATTGGGTAACCCTCCGCTCTGCGTCCCGTCTCACTCCAGCTTCCCTCTTACTAATTCAGGGAGTCCATCTGCTCCGTACAGTGGGTTGACATTGCTGAATTCTGGCTTCGACTTCTTTGCCTTGCAACTAAATACGGCAATTATTATTTTGGGCACGGCCTTAGTACATCACAACACCTATCTGGTAGAAATTTCAAGGTAGGTTTCGACATGCAATGTTTGACAGTTATCTTATCAGTATCGGATTATAAATGTGTCATCTGAACGCGAATGCATAATATCACTGTTACAAACACCTTGTACATTCTAACCACACATAATCCTAGGACTTTCTAGCTATCTGCTTATGACTTTTTTCATTGTAAGTTTAACCGTCGAATTGGCAATTAACTCTATTAAGATACATTGGTTTAATGTATTGTTATTTAATATTTAAAAAAAACAGTAGAAAAACGAATGAGTATAAATTACTTAAATTGGTGTTGAATTACAAAATATAAAGTAATAACTCACTTTCACTGCGGTCAGATACATTTAAATAAATGACAAAAATTAGTGATTTGCCTATTTAATTGTTAATATGTCCATTAGGGTTATACCTTTTTGGACGTTTGTGAAATAAAACATTTCCGGTGCAATGAATGGGTGAACGTTTACTTAAAACATTAAAAAAGGCCTTCATTTTACTGAGATTCAAGAAAAGGTCACCCCCAAATATATTTACGTATCAATATTTATTATTGATTTGGGGGTGACCTTTTCTTCAATCTCAGTGAAATAATGACCTTTTTCATAGTTTTAAATAAATATTCACCCAATCATTGCACAGGAAATATTTTATTTCACAAAAGTCAAGAAAACTATAACCTTAATGTCCATGTAAAAAGTGAATGGAATAAATATTGCAAATTCTAAAAAACAAGTATATATAAATTACTTCGTCTTTAGAAAACTGAATGAGAAGATGAAACAAAGATTTCAAGTCTTAAATGTAACTTGTGAACCTCTCATTCCATGACTACAATTTGTAACTGAATTACAATATATTATAATTGAGTTAAATGTACTTTAGTGGCAAAGTTTACCGTCTGCTCTGGATTTTAATACTAGGAAGGGTAATATGCCTGCATTGTGTACATATATTAGAGAAATGAAGAAACCAGGAGGAAACGGTTTTAACAAAACGTGGGGGTAGAAATTCTAATCTGATCACGCGCCCCGCTTCATTAAGAGTCTATAGTTGTCTTATGGCAGTTTACAAGTGTGCGTGTACATTGTAAGTTTCCAGTGTCTCTAATGTTCCCCCTACACACACAAAAAACACATCATTTCACGTTGCTTTGCCGCGTGAGGGGAGTTGCTACTTTTTATACATCCACAACAAAACACATTTCAACCCTACCACTGTTCATTAAATTACTTTTTACTCTCCGGTGTTCCCCTTCACGAATTCTATTGCCAATCATTTCAATAAAACAACGCTTTTGTGGTATGATTAAAAAAAAGTTGCATATTGTCATGGATTAAAAAATAATAAATTAAATTTTAAATTACCTTGTTCAAAATGCATATATATATATATATATATAATAAACTAGCTGATTTTCTGGATTATTCCGGGTGTTTATGATCTCAATTTTCTTGTCGCCAATAAGCTTTAGAGACATCAAAAAACTGTGGATTAGACACTATCTCGGTTATTTTCGACATTATATTTTATAATGAATTGAATGTTATTAAACAATTGGCTTTTAATAATGGCTACGACCCTGAAATTATAGAATGTTTAATTAAGAAGGTTCATTACAAAAAAGCAATTAACGAAGTTTATCCTTTACCCAAAGAAAACATAAAGAAATATGTCGTAATGTCATTCATAGGCCCACTTTCAAATAAAATATCTAAACACTTTAAAAAGTTGAACATTAATGTGGCATTAAAACTCTTAAAACTCTACAAAATATAATAAAAACAATAAAACAAAAACAAAAAAAGAAAAATTATCAGGTGTATATAAATTGAAGTGTGGCACATGTGACAATGACTATATAGGATAAACTGGTAGACCTTTTATCTCTCGGATAAAGGAACGCATGAGAGCATATAACAGAAATTTAGAAAATTCAAAATATGCTAACCACCTATTCCAATTTAATCATTGTTTCGATCCAAATTTTGAAATTTTACATATTTGTGATAAGGGTAAGAAGTTAGATCTTTTGGAGGCTGTAGAAATTAATAAATTTAAAAGTAGTAAAAAACTGTTAAATTCTGAACTTGATTTGAATGAATCCCCTTTGTTAAATTTAAAAATTTAAATAAATATTGTTGTATTGTTGCTTAGATCAGTTGGAACACAATTCATAATTTGTTAACATGTCTGAAGAAGGTACAGTGTACCGAAACAGCTGTCACTGAATTATATAATAAATATGAAAATCAAATAAAACTACGTTTTATTTTTATTTAATTAATTATACTTTTTTTCTTTTTCTCTCCGTTATATATTTGGCTGAATGTGGATTTGAAAGGCATCGGGTGTGCAATTTTTCATCTTAACGACCACGAAAACTATAGATTCGACAAAATAGCAAATGTTTTCTATTAATTTTACATGCAAAGTCTATTAGAGGTACTAAAGGTCAAACGTTGGTTTCAGTTATTATTCTGACTGCCACCAATCAGCTTGGAGACCTTGCTGATTAGTAATTCGACATTAATATTAGTCCTTTTCAATTATTTAACGCCACTCCCCTTCAACTCCCTTAGGTATGCTAGGAGTCCAACATAGGAATAAATTACATCGGGACTGCCACAAATCAGATTAGGGAGCCCGAAAACTACGGATTTACGCTAATTACTACCACTTTTATTTTTCGTTTTTACTCATTCGTATTCCTTCTCTCTCTCCGCACTCAAGAGGGCTAGGGATTAAACTTGAACTCATGTCATCGTGATTATCGTCAATCATTTTCCGACTACGAAAACTAAGGATTCGAAAATAAGGATCAAACTTTGCATATATATATATATATATATATATATATATATATATATATAAAGTTGTGATCCGTAACATGCTGTTGGCATGGCTTTGGAGCTTGGAGTATCCTCGCTACTATCCACAAAAATAATCTTGAAATAAACCAGAATAAATAAATAAATATCTAAAAATTAATATTTTCGGACCCAGAAACACGAGGATCACAGAGTTCCACACCGCGGGGCAAACGTCCTATATCCAGGAACATAATTAAACACAAAGTAGTTAAGATGTATTAAAACATCCTACCACGTACAAATAATGTCGTTCGCAATATAGGACATACGCCTCAGCTACGTTCTGTACACTGAAAAATATCCACCTCGACTACCCTCCTCCTTATGGCTCTATCTTATATAAGAGGTAAAATATTTTCTCATGCTTGGAACAATGTGGCCCTTTCTACATGACCGGCCTTCCCACTCACGACTCGCCGCCAGTGCAGTTTACGATGCCCTGTTGCAGCGTGAACTTATCTCTACTTCATCCAACCAATAACCTTCCAGGCAGAACACAAACACCGTCAAATGGAATGTATGAAATCATCAAATCCCAGAACTATAACCACAACTGTTTGAGCTGCCAAGCAGCAGTACCTATAATCCACAGAAGTGAATGAAAGCAGTAGGTATTTCAAACGTCATGTCTGTTCCTTTATTCTCAGGTATTATGCCATTGTATCACTTGCAAATCCTCGTGCCCCGCTTCGTCCCGTGTTTTCATTCTCTTCGTCTGTTGACTACAGTTCCAGATGTAAGCACTTGGGATGATGCAGGTAAGTTCGAAAATAATATCGTTCGATTTAAATCCTAGAAATGCAAAAGATCTCTTACATCACAATATATGTTCCAGATTGTATACCAAATTTGCAAGAGTTCGATAATTGTGCTGGAACATGTAGACAACATATAGATGTTTTCTATTATTTTTGTATATTGCCCCACTCTCACTCCCAGTAATATTATGGACCCCTTACTCCTTTAAATCTGTAACAGGTTTGGAAGAAATTTCCGTTACCTTTTACTACAGTCCCCATTGCTTCATCATCATGGACTCTTATAGTCTTACTAATAAAAATCTCTTACACAGGCTTTACTCAGTTCTTTAGTTATACAATATATAAGCCTTATGTAGATCATGTATAATTTCCTTACTAATAAACGTTGTGCCGGAGCTATATAACAATACACCGTTATACACAATAGTCACATATCCGTCATCATTATGACGTCAGAACATATTAAGAGCAATTTGTAACAGAAATAAAACATCAACTAGTGATTAATTGTGTAAGAAATGAATATGGATAAGAATTAATAGAGATTCTCTAACTGGGGAGGTTGCGAAAAAATAAATGTGTTTTAATTCATTTACATTTTCCTTTACGCTATGTCAAATATATCGTAGAAGTAGTTTGACAGATATTATTAAAGAATGGAGACTACAGCCACATGGCATTATACCACTTACTAAATTATATAATTGAGACACCCTATTATTTGCAGATGACATTGTGTTTATAGCGAATTCAGAAGATGACCTATAACGTTCAGTCCACTCTTTTCACCAAATTGCAATAAACTACAACATGGAAATTTCAACAGAAAAATCTAAAGTCATGGCTGTCCTAGGAAAAGACCCAGTTCGCAGTAAAATTGTTATTTATAATAAAATATTAGAACAAACGAACACATTTAACTATCTCGGATACCAAGTTACATACGAAGAGGATAAAGATTTTAGTCAAAAAATGATAACATTTAACAGTGTAACAGGAATTATAAATAATAGTTTCAAGCCAAACACAGTACAGCAACACACACGAACTAGAATTTATAAAACACTGGCCAGGCCCATATTATGTTACGGCAGTGAGGCCTGGATAATTCGCAGTGTAGATGAACAAAGACTAACTGCGGCAGAAATTAAATCTATGAGACGTACTGCAGGCTACTCAAGAACATACCATAAAAGGAATTCTGAGATTCCGAAAGAATTACAAACAGAATCAGTCATGGAATATGTACAAAAATACAGAAACAACTGGAAATTTCGCGTACGAAGAATGAGCAGAACAAGAATACCACGTCAGATCTTAAATTACCAGCCACCAGGCAAGAGATCTTTGGGCAGACCCTTCAAACGTTGGATTGAAACCGTAACAGACCACTAGGTCTATCACATGAAAGGAAGAAGAAGAAGAAGAAGAAGTTTCACAGATAATGTGCTGCCATCTAACGTCAAGATTTTCGAACAATTCTTGCAAACTAATAAACGTTTTTCCCATTACTTATGAATTATGTGCCGTGTTTTAAGATGCGTTAGAAAACGTTCAAAATAGTAGGAAATGTTACCGACAACAGAATAACACTTTAAGCGAAAAAAAAATGCAATTTGATCGAAAATCGAACGGAGGACCTCACGGACCGTAGTAAAAAACTGTAACCACAAAGCTATCAAACTAACATGTAGCTTGTTGCAATAATAGTACCTCTATAATGAAATACATTTTTATATCGGTATGTGTATTATGTTTTAAATATCCAATAAAGCTTTGTTACAATAATATTATGAAACATTTAAACTACATTCAGGTTAAATACTGTCTACAGCAATTATTGCAGAACATATTCTTTTGTGAATCAATGTTCAATTTAAAAATATTATTGGGCCTAATCGAGAATGAGTGTAACAAAAGGCATTTTATGATTGCTTTTATTTTCCTACCCAGAATTTTATTAATATTATGTATGTCCTGTGCATCCATCAAACAGTCGTTAAAGTGTTGCATTTTGCGTTATATTTAAGGAAACATTCATCAATATCATAAGAAAACAATCAGTTGATCTTGAAGTCCGAGATTTTGTCTAGTTATACAATCCTTAAACAAGGCTGGAGGCATGTATAACGATTCCCTCTTATACACTGAACAGCTAATACAGTGTTTGTTAGTAAGAATTTTCAACTGAGATGTGTACAAACCTTGTATAAAAGTTATATATGGATTATTAGTAAGAGGGTTAGCATATAATGTGTTACATATTAATCAATTTATATCTTTATTATTAAGTCAACTAGAACGAAAGTGCTTTGCGTACGGTACTCGTTTCGAAAATCCAGACTCGCGTAAACATCTGCCTCGTATGCGACAGCATCACTTTTTGTATTAGTTAAGCGAATATGTTCTACATTTCTCATTTGTCGAAAGTAGTCTTTTAAAGTTTAGAAAAGAAAGCACAGATGAAAGCAGAAAAAATTATGCGCAAGAGAGAAAGGAATATAAAGACTTATTGGCAGAAACAAAACTAGCATGGCAAAATAAGAAATCCGAAGAAATGAGAGTCGCGACTGAAAGTGGGAACATTGCGGACATATGGAAAGCGATAAGGGAACTCAAAGTAAAGTCCATAAATCGGACAAGAATAACGCCCGGGGAATGGAGAAGTTACTTTGATAGGGAGCTGGGAAATGAGAGGTTAAGATATAATCAAGGAAATATAGTTGAGATCCCTGACCCAATTCATATTCAATTACTGGATCAGGATATTTCGAAAAATGAAGTGGTTTCTTCCATTAAATGTTTAAAGAATGGTAAAGCACCTGGAATTGATGGAATACCAGGGGAATTCTTGAAAAATATGATATCATCCACTAAATTATTAGACGTTTTGAAAACTGCGTTCAACAAACTTTTTAATGGAGGAGATTATCCGGAAGCCTGGGCGACAGGTGTCATCCAACCGCTATACAAAGGGAAGGTGGGGCACAGATACCAGAAAGTTATAGGGGAATTGTCTCTTGTCAGTGTTCGGAAAAATATATTGTAAAGTACTTACGAACGAATCAGACAATGGGCTAAAGAGAACAATAGCTCTCAAAATATCAGGCAGGTTTTAGAGAAGGGTACTCCACGGTAGACAACCTATTTGTTCTGAGAACATTAATTGATGACAATCTGAAAATGAAGGGGGGTAAATTATTTTGTGCATTCATTGATTTTAAGATGGCATTTGATACTGTGGACCGAAGCGCACTTTGGGAAAAATTAAATCGGAAAGGATTGTCTCGTAAAATGATACATGCTTTAATGTCAATTTATAAATATGTTAAATTTTGTATAAAAGTAGACCAAGGGCACATTACAGAGAGCAGTGAAGCCAATCGGGGAGTGAGACAGGTTGCATTTTATCACCAATGCTATTAATCTATTCGTTGATGATATTGTAGACGTAATGCTAGAAGGAGAAATTGAGGCTCCGGAGATAGGAAATGTTAGAATCCCAGTCCTGTTGTATGCAGATGATTTAATTATCTGTTCCAAGACAATCAAGGGATTGCAAAGAGGTCTTGACCTACTGGAAATATACTGTAGGAATTGGGGATTGACTGTAAATGCTAGTAAGACAAAACAATGACATTTAAAAATGGGACGGTTTATGGTAGAACAGAGGAATGGAAATACAGAGATCAAGTTCTTCAAAACGTGAAACATTTCGAATATCTTGGTACGACGTTGAAAATGAACGGAAAGTGGAAAAAACACATTGATATAGCATTATTTAAAGGGAGGGGACAACTTAACAGTGTACTCGGTATTCTGGGTCGAGTGCCTGATATTCCAGTCAGCACATTAGAAAAAATGTATGGAGCTATGGTCAGGCCAGTCATGCACTAGAGTAGTGAGATTTGGGGTTTCCAAAGAACGGAAATACTAAATAAGGTATATACGCATTTTCTAAAGTATATTACAGGACTTAGTAAGGCCGTTTCTAACTGTGGAATTTTATATGAATTCGGGTCATTCCAGGACGACATTAACTGTAAAATTCGTGTACTCAAGTACTGGTTGCGAGTAATCCAAGGTGAACAAACAATGCTTAGAGCAATTTGCTACGACCACCAAATTAAAAACATAGATGTTAAATTTTGGGCAGACGAGGTTAGGAGAGAACTCCAAAAGATTGGGATGGGCTGGATATGGGAAAAAGGGACTGAAAATCGCAAGAACGTGTGGAGAAAAATAAGGAGGAGGTACTTAGATGTAAATCAACAAGATACCTTCGCCGAATGTACAGGAAAACGCTCACTGTGTTTACAAAGAGACCTAAAACACGTCTGGGGAAAGAATCGTATATACTCAACCTAGGATTTAAGGAGAGATCAGGGCTTGCTTGGTTTAGGCTAGGGGCATGGAAATTTCTAAAAATTAGCGACGATCACGATATGCGAATATGTCCAATGTGCGGGAAATTTGAAGATGAGATACATATATTAGGAAAATGTAATGATTTAGAATATTGGAGACGTCAGTTATTACCGGAAAGATTTCTAAATTCAAATCGGGAAAGATTGGCATGCTACGAGGTATTGGTAAATCCAGAAAATTGGATAAACCTCGGTAAATTTCTGGACAAAACGCGAAAAATAAGGACAACACTCATTCATGAATAAATATATGTTATCAAAATGCAATACCATTAATTATTAACAATTATATATAAACTAATTAGTGTATAATGCTGTTGTTTATTATTTAATTGTAATATTAATGTGTTTTCTTTATGTAATTGTAATGTTAATGTTTTTTTAGTGTATAATGCTATTGTGTTATTATCTAATTGTAATATTATTGTGTTTTCTTTATGTAATTGTAAGGTTAATGTTTTTAGTGTATAATGCTATTGTGTTATTATTTAATTGTAATATTATTATTGTGTTTTCTTTATGTAATTGTAATGTTATTGCTATGGTGTTATTACTTAATTGTAATATTATTGTGTTTTCTTTATGTAATTGTAATGTTATTGCTGTTTTTGTTTATTTTTCTTTACACTAGTACCAATTATTACTTTATTGTAACGGACTGTCAACAGCACGTACGGCTTACTGCCCGTGCGACCCATATTTGTAAATAATATTGTAAATATCTTACTTTTTGTCTAATAAAGTCCTACTACTACTACTACTACTACATTTCTCATAATCAAATTGCTGCTCTTTCCATCTTTTCTTTGGTCTTCCCAAACTTCTTCCTCGTATCAATTTTTACCCAATGAAATTTTTATTATTAATATATCTGAATATATTCCAAAAACAAAGTTCGGTATTAGCCTATTCTATCTAAGCTTATTTCTGCGATTTTCAAAATATTAATGATAGGTCAACCCTTCATAGATTAGTGGGTGATTGTGACAAAAAAAATACCGTGAGTATATTTCTAGTCAAATCAGAATTTGAAGTAAGCCTACTATATACGCTAAACTTACAGAGTTTAGAGACTCCGGTTCAAATCCCGACTCAGGCATTTATTTTTATTTTTTCTTTTCATATCATATTTGCCTTCATTGCCAAATATCAAAAATATAATTATAACATCTAAATATATAAGGGTTACTGCTATAAAATAAATATTCTCTTCAAAATTTGCTTCCCTGTTATGGTGGCCACAAGGTGGCAGTTGGAACAATTTCCCACTACCTCTCGTGTAAATTGAGAATACTACATATATAAGAAAAATAAATGTTTGTGTTAGGATACTTGAGTGTCTCAGATGGTACAGAGTTTGGAGACCCGGTTTCAAATCCCGACTCAGGCATTTGTTTTTCTTATATATATATAATATATATATATGACATAATAAGAAAAATAAATGCCTGGACGGGATTTGAACCCGGATCTCTCGATTTGTACTCGAGGATGCTATCCATTACACCACCAGTCAAATCCAATACAAACACTTATTTTTCTTATATATATATATATATATATATATATATATATATATATTCTCCATTATTACAAGATGTAGCGAGAACTCGGTCTTCACTGCCACCTGGTAGCCACTATAACAAATAAGGAAATTAAAGAGAATATTTTTTATGGGACGCTTTATTGAAGTTCTAATTAAATTTTTGACATTGAGCAATGCAAGCCTAATATGACATAAGAAAAATAAATACCTGGACAGGATTTGAACCCGGAACTCTCGATTTGTACATGAGGATGCTATCCATTACACGACCAGGCAAATCCAATACAAACACTTACTTTTCTTATATATAATATATTCTCTATTATTACAAGATTTAGCGAAAACTCGGTCTTCACTGCCACCTGATAGCCACTATAACAAGTAAGCAAATTAAAGAGAATATTTTTACTTTATAGTAGTGACGCTTTATCCATGTTATAATTAAAATTTTAACATTGAGCAATGTAAGCTTAATATGACATGCTAAGAAAAATAAATGCCTGGACGGGATTTGAACCCGGACCTCTCGATTTGTACTCGAGGATGCAATCCATTACACCACCATGCAAATCCAACTAAACACTAATTTTTATATATATACTCTCCATTATTACAAGATGTAGCAAACTCGGTCTTCACTGCGAGCTGGTAGCCACTATAACAAGTAAGCAAATTAAAGACATTATTTAATTACTCGTCCAGGCGTTTATTTTTCTTATCATGTCATATTAAGCTTGCATTGCTCAATGTCAAAAATTTAATTATTATACACACACACACACACACACACACACATATCTTAATATATAAAAATTACGTGTCACGTTGTTTGTCCGCGATGGAATCCTGAACTACTGAACCGATTTTAATAAAATATTGCACACTGTGTGCAGTTTGATCCAACTTGAGACTTAGGGAAGTTTATAACTAAATTTATAGTCGTATTATTTTTATTGCAAATTATTTGTTTATTATTTAACAAAGAGTTATAATTATTTTGAGTTCCATACGATTCTAACAGATGGCCGTGTAAGGTAATTGGTTTATTATTTAACCAGGTGGTTGTGCTTTTTGTTGCAACTGTGAATTTCAATTGAATTACAAATATTGATTATTTCATAATTTAAGTGTGTTTATTTTATTTTCAATACATTGATAATAATATTAATTTCGTGTGTAAGTATTAGTTTTAAGTGATCTGGCTGAAAGACAGAAATTTAATTTTAATTTAACTGGACCGAGAAGGGGCATTGAACAATATGGCGAATAAGTTCTAGAGACCATGAATGATAAGATATCAAGTGCTTCCGCAAATTGGTATAGGCCTATGTGACATAAAGCTTACATTTAAGAAGAATGTCAATTTAAAAATATATCAAGGGCCTAAGGAACGGAATAACAGAACTGGAAGTAATTCTGTTAGTTATAATAATATGCCTAATATTACAGAAACAATCTCCATGCCTCAATTAAATAAAAACAAGATGACTATAATATATCACAAGATGATATTACTATACAGAGACTTCTTGATGATGATGAGAATCCAAACTGCCAACACGTTCGCAGAAAAAAAAAAGAAAGTATAATGAAATCAGCAAGCCTCCTCAAAATATTCCATCAATAAATGTATATAATCCTTATGATACACTTATGGACGGTACTGAGAATGCAGACAACATAAATTCATCTCAATCAACAAAACCACTTCCACATAAACCACCACCCATATTTATACCGGGAGTAAATAATGTACCAGAACTAAAAAATTGGCAAAACAAAAAACTTTCTGATTTAGATTTCTCACTTAGTTTACTACAACATAATTTAACGTACATCTTAGCCACAGCAACGCGTGGCCGGGACTTATACATATATATATATATATATATATATAACAAAGTCGGATTAGTTACACTATTTATAACTCAAGAACGGCTAAAACTCTCTGATATTCCTATTTATATTATTTATTTGCATCTATTTCTCCTTTTCAAACATCCGTATCGTTCTACTTATCTCAATTTTGCACATCACAAAATGAATTTTCTTTATACCATATACTTTAGGCCTAAATACTATTGCTTGGCACTTCAGGCCTAGAAGGATCTCGGTCTACCACCCGGCTGGTGGCCTCACATCCAGATATATCAATAACGAATGTGGATTATGAAGAGAGTAGAGCAGTGACATAAGCCCCAGATATTATAACAATTTAGAGATGATACTTATTGTAGCCACTAAGTTCGGAAAGATGCAAGGGTAGGCACCTTACTTACTTACTTACTCAATGGCACTATCGAACCCGTAGGTTCATGGCCGCGCGGACATAAGCTCTGCATACATCCCTATCCAGAGTTAATGCTTTCCAATCATTCCCCGTATAATCTACTTCCCTCAAATCATAGTTAATGTTGTTCTCCCACCTCATTCTTGGTCTACCAACTGGGCGTTTTCCCTCTGGCTTTCCTACAAGAAGCTTCCATGCACGTCTTTCATTCCCCATACGTGCAACATTTCCTGCCCATCGCAGTCTACGAGACTTACTGTTCTTTATTATATCTGACTTCCTATAAAAACCATGTAGTTCATTGTTATGTAGTCTTCTCCATTCACCTGTTTGTTCATCTCTCTTTGGTCCAAAAATTTTCCTAAGAACTTTATTCTCAAATACTCGTAATCTCCTTTCCTCCCTTAAAGTAAGAGTCCATATTTCGCACCCATATAATATAATGGTAGAATAATAGTTTTATATATTTTCAGCTTAACGTTTTTTTGAAAGGAGTTGGGACGTTAAGAGTATCTGTAATGCATAATAGCACGCATTTCCAGAATTGATCCTATGTTTAATTTCTTTGTGCATCTCATTCCTATTTGTGATTATTGTTCCTAGGTATTTGAATTCAGCCACTTCCTCAAAATATCCCTCATTTGTCATTAGCTGTCCATTTCCATTATATACTGAATTTCTACGTGTGACCATATATTTAGTTTTACTGATATTTACTTCCAATATTTACTCAATAGTGTGTGCGTGTTGGCCTTTAGTATCTCCTCGCTGTCGGCCAGTAGTAATACATCATCAGCATAAACTAACAGCTTATTAATACCATTCAGTTGTAAGCCTTCCTCATTCTCTAAAGAGTTAATGGCATGCTCTAGTACAAAATTAAATAGTAGAGGAGATAGTGCATCTCCTTGCTTCAACCCATTCTGGATTTCAAAAGTGTCTGAAAACTGTTTGCCTATACGCACCCTACTCTTTGAGCCATTTAGACACATTCGTATAAGTCTAACTAACTTTTTAGGAATTCCGAACTCCAGCAGGATACTATATAACTTCTCCCTCTTAATTGAATAATATGTTTTTTTGAAGTCTACATATAGTTGATGTACAGTACCATTATATTCCCAATTATTTTCTAAAATCTGTCTTATACTAAAAATCTGATCTGTTGTAGACCTGTTTCTTCTAAATGCACATTGATGATCTCCTAGAATGTCATCAATGTAGGGAGTAAGTCTGCTTACTAATATATTTGTTAGAATTTTGTACGAAGTTGAAAGTAATGAGATGCCCTGTAGTTGTTGCAATCAGTTTTATCTCCTTTCTTATAAATTGGTACGATAATTGATTCCTTCCATTCATCTGGAAGAGCTTCTTTTTCCCAAATCATACTAAGCAACCAATATATCTTGTCCATCAATTTTTCTCCCCCTGATTTTATCAGTTCTGCTGGGATCTCATCTGAACCTGATGCTTTATACATAGGCACCGGTTCCCTAAACTAGCCTAAAGTTTATGAGAAATTTTATTCGAGCCATGGGGGCTTTCAATATCGCGTTTCTGGTAGCTCTGTGACAAGAAGCTTTGCCTTAGACTGTCCAGCTACACCGCTGACGTATATCTACATAATGTACAAATAACATTATATTTATTTTACACATATTGTTTTTAAATTTCAAGCTATACTCGAATGAGCCGTACATCGAAAACAAAAAGTGATACAAATTAAAATAGAAGCATTCTATTTTTAATTATTAATGTATTAATATGAATGAAAAATAAGACAGTTTAAAATAAAATTCTATCTACTGTATTTATAAACTCGTACTTCCCCGTGTGGGGATTAGGTCGCTACCAAGTGGGAGAGTTTTAACCAAGCTAATTTAGTTTCGCTTCAGGGAATGATCGGAAAGCATTATCTCAGGATAGGGATGTATGGAGAGCTTATATACGAGCGGCCATAAACCTACAGGTTCGATAGTGCCAGTGAGTAAGTAAATAATTTATTTACACATAGATGTCAACGATTGGCATGGGATCGGCATATCGCCTCAATGAGACACACCGTATAATGTATCATATTTATATTTATTATTATTATTATTATTATTATCGTATCATTATTGTTATTACCCTATAAAATGTTGTTTGTACATGACATTTACATTGCTACATTTATTGTATCTTTAACTGTTTATAATTAGTATAGTGTATATCTATATTTGTCGAATATTTATTTGTATTTGTGCTGGTTGAGTGGAAGAGAGGGCCTTATGGCCTTAACTCTGCCAGAATAAAGAAAGTATTATTATTATTATTATTATTATTATTATTATTATTATTATTATTATTATTATTATTATTATTATAGTGGGATTCTACAGTTTTACTTGGCTGTATAACAATAGGTAAATTTTGAAATTTCTATAATGGCTTGCGGTTTTTTTTATGAGCCTGAAAATCTTTATACTCGGCTTCAAGTCCCTCCCAGAAGACTTGTCCCTTGGATTTTACCATTCTAAAAATCCATCGACCCCGGCCGGTTTTGAATTCACGTCCCTCGGAACTATAGACAAAGAACATAACCACTAGTGTACAGTGGCCGACAAAACAAAATTACATGTATATACTGTATTGGGGTTATACCTTCTTGGACTTTTGTGAAATAAAATATTTCCTGTGCAATGAATGGGTGAACTTTTGCTTAAAACCATTGAAAAAGGCCTCCATTTCAGGAGCTTCAAGAAAAGGTCACCCTTAATATTAAATATTGATATATAGCCTAAATATATTTGGTGTGACCTTATCTTGAAGTTCAGTGAAATGAAGGCCTTTTTCAATGGTTTTTAGTAAACATTCAACCATTAATTGCACAAATATTTTACACCTATTCATTGCACAGGAAATCTTTTATTTCACAAAAGTCCAAAAAGTTATAACCCTAGAGGGTTATAAATTTTAGGAGTGTTTTTGAAATAAAATATGTCCTGTGCAATGAATGGGTGAACGTTTACTTAAAACCATTGAAAAAGTCCTTAGTTTCACTGGGCTTCAAGAAAAGGTCCCCCCTAAATAAATATTAATTATTGATGTATAAATATATTTGTGGGTGATCTTTTCTTGAAGCTCAGTGAAATGAAGGCCTTTTTCAATGGTTTTAAGTAAACGTGCATCTATTCATTGCACCGGGAATATTTTATTTCACAAAAGTCCAACAAGTTATAAACCTAATATATATATATATATATATATATATATATATATATATCATATACATTAATAGGCCCAAAAATGAAGACTTTCTGATAATGAAATCGTATTTAGAAAATAAGTCAGTACAAAAATCATAGTAGAAACCTTAATATGTTCTTAAAATTAACTATGTACATAAAACAAGCAGTCACAAATAAGAATCAAATGATCTTGGAGTCACATATCTTTTAATGTTGTGATAGTTGTTTGTCATATTAATGGTCGTTGAAGTGAATCAGATTAATATCAGCAGGAAGTTCTCAGAGCTTAATGACTACATTAAAAATGCACTTCATGACTGATTGACGTGCAATTAATCAAAGAAATTGACAAAGTGTCATGCTGTTTTGTTTAACACGAGCATTTCTTCTTGAATAAAGTGATGTCTGTCCCCGGTTCTCTCATCATTGTTGCACACGATCAATCTTTCAGTAGAATGCAATTTTATCATTAATGAGACTTCCGCTCATCTTCCTTTATCAACAAGTTACCTTATTCCATTCAATTGACACAATTTAATCTCTCGGTTTATAGGTACATTTACGTGCCACACGCCACTCTGGTTTTACAGTGAGTGACACGACCTATTGGGAGAGAAATTCTAACTATAAAACATTTTTGACTACACAAGAACATGGAGGGCCTCCCCGAATAAAAGTGATCACCTCAATGCCAGGGCCTCCTCAGAAGAAACACAACATTAACACGAAACACGCCATTCACACCGAACATCGCGAATGTTTTACTGATGATCATAATGACAGATGATGATCGGGGCCTTAATGTTTCCTGACACTTGTCTTAAACGCGAGGAAAAACACTGAAAAAAAACATCAGCAAGAAAACTTGTCCCGTCCGGGGAAGTTACCTTAATACCTTATATTATTATTATTAACTAACTAACTCACCGGCACTATCGAATCCGGAGGTTCATGGTCGCGCGGACATAAGCTCTCCATACATCCCTATCCTGAGATAATATTTTCCAATCATCCCATGCATAATCTACTTCCCTCAAATCATAGTTAATGTCTTTCTTCCACCTCATTCTTGGTCTACCAACTGTACGTTTTCCCTCTGGTTTTCCTACAAGAAGCTTCAATGCATGTCTTCCATTCCCCATTCGTGCCACATGTCCGCCCATCGCAGTCTACGAGCCTTAATTGTTCTCATTATATCTGGCTTCCTATGAAGACCATGTAGTTTACTGTTAAGTAGTCTTTTCCATTCACCTGTCTGTTCATCTCTCTTTGGTCCACAAATTTTCCTAAGAACTTTATTCTCAAATACTCGTAATCTCGTTTCCTCCCTTAAAGTAAGAGCCCATGTTTCGCATCCATATTATATAAATGGTAGAACAATAGTTCTATGTATTTTCAGTTTAACGTTTTTTGAAAGGAGTTGGGACGTTAAGAGTATCTGTAATGCATAATAGCACGCATTTCCAGAATTGAGCCTATGTTTAATTTCTTTGTGCATCTCATTCCTATTTGTGATTATTGTTCCTAGATATTTGAATTCATTTGTAATTAGCTGTCCGTTTCCATTATTTAATGTATTTCTATGTGTGTCCATATAATAAGTTTGATTTTTATTAACTTCCAGTCCCAATTTCTTGTAGGCTATTATTGTTATTATTATTATTGTTATATTATTATTATTGTTATTTATTATTATTATTATTATTATTATTATTATTATTATTATTATTATTATTATTATTATTATTATTATTATTATTATTAAAGAAAGATTACCGAAGAAAACATTAATTTCAGAAAGGCGAAAATTCCAAGAGTGTGAGAAAACACAGTATACATTAGATTAGTAAAAATGGAATCGGGTGTTTAATCCCTTATATGGTAACCTTATTTTTGGTTAATTACATTACACATCTTTACTCTGTGGAATTAATTATATGAATTCTACTATACGGTGCCGATTTTTCCAGAAAGAAGGTATAGACGCATGTGGAATTTTCTCCGCGTGCTCACTGATTCCTCAGTCGTCGTTCAAGAATCTCCCTCTATTATACAAGACGGGACCCGACTCTCGCCGTTGTCCGAAAAATTCAAAAGCCAGCCAAATTATGAGTCACAATATATATAGAATTTCAAATAATTAATAATGGGCGAAAGGTAAGGTAGAACTAAGTAATGAATTAAGTGAAAGGATATTAAGTCGTGTTTTGAAGAAATTTTATATAGGCCTACAATTTTTTCAGGTAATTTTGTGACACCGTAGACGATGATAAAATATCCATGAACTAAATAATATTACAGAAAATGTTTTCAACTAAAACGAAAACAATAACTTTTCAAGAAAATATCCTTAGAAGATTCCAAACAGTAATAAATTATTTTTTGCGCGATAATGCGTCTTGTCATACCTACACCAATGGCGACCATGATTGAAAACTTTCGCTGATTTGAATTGAAACGTCAGTGACCTGATTTTCAGGAATGTAATTAATAAAAAAACTAACTATACTTTGGTATTACAATGATGCATCATATAATACGTAACTCTCTTCGCAAGCTTGAATATTTCTGGATGTTGAAAAGATTATTATCGGAGCTGTAATTAGTGAAAATTAATGTCATGCTATAAATTGCAATTTGAACTTCAACTCAATTGGCATATGAAGTGATATACTTCTTATCAGAGGTTATGATCCAACATCCAGAGCATTTTCAGAATTTCTGCGAACATTTGCTTCATCATTAGCTCTTTGAATAAGTCTCTATTCACTTCACTTCCTCCTCTCTTTCCCTAACAATGCGATCGATTGAATATAATATTCTGCACATTCACATATTTTCTTTCAGAAATTATTCCATTATAGGTAAGGTAGCTTTCAATCAGATTTTGTTCTTTTGTAAGGTACTGAGTGATATGTCTGCAAATACATAAGAAGATAAGAG
This sequence comes from Diploptera punctata, assembly GCA_030220185.1. Taxonomy (NCBI): domain Eukaryota; kingdom Metazoa; phylum Arthropoda; class Insecta; order Blattodea; family Blaberidae; genus Diploptera; species Diploptera punctata. The sequence continues at coordinate 1,228,335 of JASPKZ010001970.1, read as the reverse complement.
AATAACGTAACAACAGCTGCTACTATGCACTGTGTCCGGTAGAATCACTATCCGAAAAAAATCGTAATTGTTGATATCTTCTCGCTTATTTAATTTAAAATGTTTTCATATTTTTTCTCTAGAAACTCTCCTACTATTTTGTGACAAGTTATGACGGTAGTGAGCATGCGCGAATTATGAGAATAAAAAATATAATGATTCATTTATTAATCTTAAATCAAACCACATCAAATAATCATCTTTGATTAAATAAAAAAACTTATATAAATCCATTCCACCTCCTATTATCAATTGAAGACACTTTTACATTAATTAACCTTGATGAAGAAAGCTTTCGATAGAGTACAGCTTGAATATAACTTGAGAGAGAATGAAATTCATAATGAACTGATTAAAGCAATAATATCAATTAACACCATTGCAAAGCAACAATAAAAGAACAGCAAACTGAAGATATAATGCTCATACAGGGCATCAGGCAAGGTTATTCTTTAAGTTCATTCTTATTTAATATTATAATGGATAAAATTATTGCAAACGTACCACCATGTTTGGGTTATAAAATGGGAAACATTAGATTTCACTTGATATGTTATGCAGATGATGTCGTTCTCCTTTCAGAATCTGAAGATAATTTACTAAGATATTTACGTCAGATTAATATAAATGTCAAAAAATGCCATATGGAAATTAATACGAATAAGATTAAATGTTTAACAAAAGCAAAAGAACCAGTAAGATGCCAATTAGAAGGGGGGAAAAAATTATAGAACAAGTATTAGAATTTAATTATTTAGGTGTATTAATAACAAACACCAAACATTTAATGAAAGAAGCCAGGAAACAAGCTGAAAAAGCAATACAAATATCAGGATATATGAAAGATTTAATTTGTTGCAACAAACATATGTCAATAGAAAGCAAAATCCACATATGCAAAACAATAGTTCGACAAGTTATCGTATATGGCGTAGACTATGGCTGATACAACGAAAACTAAACAAATAATAAGCAGGTGTGACATGAAGATTTTAAGAACTATTCAGGGGAAAACATTATTTGATAAGATACGTAACACAGAAATTAGGGACAAATGACATATTAAATACATAACCAAATTTATTATAGATAGACGAACATATTGGAAAAATCATATTGAAAGAATGGAAGACAACCGACTTGCAAAAAAGAGCTAAAAATAGACCAATGCACGGGAGAAGAACAAGAGGATGACCAGCCAAGAGATGTATAGACAGTGGATGCACATACAATACGTCTTCCTCCGAGAAGTGATTTTGGGAAAAACAGGATGGAAATCTTAAAAATTATGAATAATAATAAGAAGAAGAATTAATTCTGGAAATGCATGCTATTATGCATTTGCAGAGACTTTTGATGTCCCAACTCCTTTCAAAAAACGTTAAGCTGAAAATATATAAAACTATTATTCTACCAGTTATATTATATGGGTGCGAAACATGGACTCTTACTTTAAGGGAGGAAAGGAGATTACGAGTATTTGAGAATAAAATTCTTAGGAACATTTTTGGACCAAAGAGAGATGAACAGACAGGTGAATGGAGAAGACTATATAACAATGAACTACATGGTCTTTATAGGAAGCCAGATATAATAAGAACAGTTAAGTCTCGTAGACTGCGATGGGCAGGACATATTGCACGTATGGGGAATGGGAGACTTGCATGGAAGCTTCTTGTAGGAAAGCCAGAGGGAAAACGCCCAGTTGGTAGACCAAGAATGAGGTGGGAGAACAACATTAACTATGATTTGAGAGAAGTAGATTATACAGGGAATGATTGAAAAGCATTAGCTCAGGATAGGGACATATGGAGAGCTTATGTCCGCGCGGCCATGAACCTACGGGTTCGATAGTGCCAGTGAGTAAGTAAGTAAGAAGAATTAATTAATATTAAATTAAATAGATTTTACAGAATGTGTGACACTATAAGACGGACACTGAAAAATAAAACTTTGAGGAGCACACAACTAAAATTTTACAAAATTATGGCACTGACTGTCTTAACATATGCAAGTGAAAATTGAACTCTTAACCGTTCAGACAGAAGGAAAATAGAAACTGCAGAAATGAAGTTCCTACGTTCAGTAGCGGGTGTGACAATTTTGGACAAGAAAAGAAGTGAGGATATTAGGAAGGACTTAAATATGTGTAATTTAACAAACAGAATTGACAACATGAGAAACAACTGGTATGAACATGTTAAGAGAATGCCTACAGACAGAATCCCTCAGCTGTTACTAAAGTACAAACCAAAAGGACATAGAAATGTTGGACGCCCATTTACTAGATGGGAGGATTCATTAAATCCCACTTGATGTGAAAACAGGTCAAAAGGCCTAATTTCATGAAGCAGAAGAAGAGAAGAAGAATTGTAAAGTTAAGAATGTTGACATTAAAATATACTGTGTCTGACCGGGGATCGAATCCGGCACATAATGAACTGTAGTCATAAACGCTAAACGCTAGCCATGAGACTGGTTTTTTTAAAAAATATATACATTTTTTAAATATGCGTAGGAGAGACTGCTTACAATGGTATCAATCATAGAGCTTTTTACTTGAGTGAAGACAGAATATAAAGCTAACTTATTATTCATATGATGTCGGATGAAATCAAGCGTGATGTGTAATACTATTTTAATGAGCACTTTGTGGTTCATTAACGAAATATAAACAAACGAGAAAGTTATTCAGTTCTGTCCTGATTTCGTTAAATATTTAAATAAGCTTTCACGAAAAATTATATTCCTCGGAAATTATTCTAAAATATTAAAACAAATACTCATTTCCTCGAATTAGAAACACTCTTTCTGTCTAATGTATATGAAATGTCGATTTGCATAATCTGTATCTCTCGCTTCTGTTTAATAATAATAATAATGTTAATTATTTACAACAGAATCGCTTGCCACAAGCTGACGAGAATAATTTGTGTTTGGTTTCAATGCTGGCAGAACTGACAAGTTTACCATTGTCTATCACGGTTCTAGGAACATTTGTTATCTCTCACTTATTTTATAAGTTCATCCTGGTAAAATTAATTCTTTCAAACCCACATTATGATTTCAGGTGAGAAAATTGTTAGAATGTTTTATATATCTGAACACACTTTAAGTTGTGGGTCCTGAGTTGGAATATTTTCGAGCTCGAAAAAAACATCAAACCTAAACTAGGGCCTGTAATCAAAATTTGGTTGGCTCTTCCCATAGAAGTACTCGTAATACCATATTTGAGTAGATTAGTTAACAACTATTCACTCGCTGACATCTGTAGGAAATAAGGGTAATTAAATTAGCCTTGGTTAAGTAACCCCCACTAGGGAGTATCCCTACCTTGTGGGGACAAACGAATATAGACAGATTTTGTTTAATATATATATATATATATATATATATATATATATATATATATATATTTGTCAAGCAGTTAATTTGTTTAGACTCTGTTGTTTAGGAACATCTGAAACTAGAAGCATACGCCATCTGATGGTAAAACTCGATACTTTATTCATTTTAATAATAATAAGTAGGCACTCGAATGAGCATTAAGTTTTAGGTTTATGATTTGTCTTTGTCAGTTCGTTCAACGATACCGTCCATCCTCTGCATTGTTTGTAATGGTATCGCTCGTATTTTTGTTCACATATCTTGCATTCACACGAGTCACTCGGTTGGTGGAATTTTGTATTTTTGCACATTTTATGATGATATCCATGTGTTGCTAGGCCTATGAATGCGTGTCTTTGTGGTTGGTTGCTTCCGGTCCACTCCCTGTTCATAATGGCGTCTGAGGCGTAGAATTCTTCGTCGATCTCTTTTTCCTTCTGTTTCTTTTTTTCGGTGACTTTCTTATATGGCTCCGTTGCTGGCAGTAGTATCCCTTGTCTCAGGTCCTCTATGAAGTAGGTTTGTCCAGCTAGCATATAGGCCATTCTATTTGGTATGTATTTACTTGTACCTAATGTCTTTTTGATGTATCTTGCTTTCAATTTTCTAACCTCTCCAAATCGCTGGTCGATAGTTTCTGCCATATCAGTTCTATCCCGCAGGTGGCGATCGGGGTGATCACTGATACGAATAAATTCATGGCGGTGTCTAATTTTAATGCTGTAATGTTTTTGATATTGCACATAGCTCTTATAGCTGCTGCTCTCTCCTGTAAATGTGCGCTGAAATATTTGTTGGCTTGCAGTGTTATGCCAAAGTATTTGAATTTATCATTCTTATCGGTTCTTCTCATAGTTTTAGATTATCACTTGCAGCTGTTCTTCCCCCTTTCTGGAAAACCATTTGTACGGTCATGTTGCTGTTTATCGTGAACTCATTTTCCATAGCCCATCGTTGTATTGTGTCTATGCCTTGTTGTAGTTCTTCTTTGTTTTCTGTCCCAATAGCCATGTCGTCCGCATATATTACCAGCGCCGTCCCGTTAGTTGCCTTCCCAATGTCAGCCGTCATTATGTTAAATAGTAGCGGGCTGATGGGGTCTCCTTGTATTATCCCATTAGTTTGCTTAACTTCGTCTGATGCCGCAACCTCATCTGTTATTTGCAACCAGTTTTGCCTCATTATGTCGTGTACTATTCCAACAATGGGGTGCTCGTTTTCAATTATCTCCCTCATCTTCGTGAGTAGTTTTTTTCTGTTTATGTAATTGAACGCTTTCTCATAATATGTTAACACCACGTAGTATTTCCCTTTAGGCCTGTTGAGGGCTGCTCTATCTCGTATAATAATGCGGATGCTGCTTGCAGAGTGGATTTTCCTTTCCTAAATTCGAATTGGTTTTCTGGGATGTTTAATTTAGTGATATTCATCAATCTGTTTGTTAGTATCTTCATTAAGATTTTGAACAGGGTGTTCTCCAGTACTTTATTAATTTTAACTAAATAGTAGTATAAATGTAAATGAAACCCACGTAATCTGGAACGTTTTTACTATTATGTGCTGAGTTAAACAACCCGCTGCGCTGTAATGGATGGAACGAATGAAAACGAACGAGATGGGGAGCTAGTACTACTGAAGGAATAAATCGTACATATTAATCCAGATACCTTGACATTTAAACTGCTACGTCCAGCCTTTACTGTTTTGTTCTTAATATTCGGTATATTTAAAAAATGTATAGTAGGCATTCTTCTGTCTGAATGCGCTCACCCGACACTTGACGTCATTGCAACAAAATTACTTCTTCAGCGGGTTATTCAATTAGGCACATAACAGTATCAGAACTTGGGGTTGTAGTCGGATGAAGTATTTTTGTCCTATGAGGATGGGAGATGGAATGAAGGTTTCGCGTGCCGCTCATAGCATGCTAGTGCATGGTATGTGCCTCAATGCTACAGGATACAGTTCCAGCTATGCAAATCTTACTTTCCTATTAGTTCAGCCTACCTCTTCATTTCAGAGCGAATAGTAATAAAACTTGCAACACTATCTGATTTGTTTCGATGGCACCATGGCCCTGGGGTCGACTCAGCCTCTAACGGAAATGAATATTAGATGCTTGTTCTGGGGTAGAGGTAGCCGTCACGCAGGGCTGACAACCTGGCTGATTTCAAGTGCCGATTGGTTACAAAAAAGTGGAAGCGTTAACCTCCTACTACCCTAAGGGTCTTCTATAGCCTGTAGTGGGATCACTTTACCTGTTTTACTGGACGGGACATAGCCGTTCAACCGCTTACCTCTCTCCTTAGTCTCCTCCCCCAGGCCAAAAGACTTGATTCAAATATATACGTATCAGAAGACTCTGTAAGCTAATATAAATTATTGTAATATGTTCTAGAACCAACGATATGTTCCGAGATCACTTGGGTTTTGTTTACGTTACTCGATTATTTTAGCTGAAAAGGGTTGAAAGCTTGTTATTTATTGGAATCAAAGAAACTTCAAATATTGATCCATACAGTACACTATATCAGAATTTTAAATATCATGTCGGGCTAGGACTGCATAGGGAATCAAAGAGTTAAAGTTTCAATTCGACATGAGTATTAATAGTTCCCTTATGTTTTAATCACAGAAATCTCAATTTTCATGCTTTACTAGAACAAATATTCGCCCCAGTTTTTAGTTTTGGAATACGTTTCTTATTTTCTTCCCTCAATGTAAGATACAATATTTCATTTATGCAGATAACACAGGTAAGATCATCCTTTACAGTTTAGTTTCTTAGATAAATGTCGAGAAGACAAAGAAAGACACTACTACTACTACTAAATAAAAAATAATAAAATAATAATAACAATAATAATAATAATCGTCGTCGTCTTCATCATATTCATCATCATCGTCGTCGTCTTCTTCATCATATTCATCATCATCATCGTCGTCGTCTTCTTCATCATATTCATCGTCGTCGTCTTCTTCATCATATTCATCATCGTCGTCTTCTTCATCATATTCATCATCGTCGTCTTCTTCATCATATTGATCATCATCGTCGTCGTCTTCTTCATCATATTCATCATCATCGTCGTCGTCTTCTTCATCATATTCATCATCATCGTCTTCTTCATCATATTGATCATCATCGTCGTCGTCTTCTTCATCATATTCATCATCATCATCGTCGTCTTCTTCATCATATTCATCATCGTCGTCTTCTTCATCATATTGATCATCATCGTCGTCGTCTTCTTCATCATATTCATCATCATCATCGTCGTCGTCTTCTTCATCATATTCATCATCGTCGTCTTCTTCATCATATTCATCATCGTCGTCTTCTTCATCATATTGATCATCATCATCGTCGTCGTCTTCTTCATCATATTCATCATCATCGTCGTCGTCTTCTTCATCATATTCATCATCATCGTCTTCTTCATCATATTCATCATCATCGTCGTCGTCTTCTTCATCATATTCATCATCATCATCGTCGTCGTCTTCTTCATCATATTCATCATCATCGTCTTCTTCATCATATTCATCATCATCATCGTCGTCGTCTTCTTCATCATATTCATCATCATCATATTATTCATCATATTCATCATCATCACATTCATCATATTCATCATCATAGTAATAATAATAATAAGCCTCATGAGGTTTGGTCCCTTCTCACTATTTAACACTTTTTTGCCCATATTTTCTTCGGTCTTCCAACATTTATTCTACCCTTTGGGTGCAGTTCATCGTTAGTTTTGATACATGATGGTTGTCCAGCGGCTCGCTTCTTTTCACCTCAGCTGTTATATTAAATTAAATACACAGATTCCGACTACCGCCACTATACTAATTCTGCATGTTAAGCATTGTCGCCCGGCACCCGCTTTTTTATAAACGGACAACCATCATAGTGACGCGATAATACATGGTCACTTTTCATCCTTTGTAAATGTTGTTTCCAGTCATTTTTATCTTGTTTTATGCTGTCTATTCATTTAAAGATGTTTGTGTTTCCAGTCATTTCTATCTTGTTTTATGCTGTCTTTAATCTAAAGATGTTTAGTTTGCTTCCTTTTATCCACTAAGGTATATATCGCACGTACCTCAAAAATCTCATTTCCACTGCTTCCGTTCGCTTCTTGTCAATATCCAAAACTCTGAATAACAAAATAACAAATTAGTATTGTAATTATTTAATAAAGCTTATTTTTGTTCCATCTCGTGATTTTAGGGTTCTATTAATAACGTCACATAATATATAAATAAATGTATATATTTTGTTTTGAAAATCTACATTCCTCATATAGGAAGTGTTTTCAGTCTAGCTAATTGAAAAAAATCTGTTCAATTATGTTTTTCCTTTTAAGATAATTTCCTCTAATTGTGTCTGCACCAATAAATGATAAAACTCAATTAATGTTTTTAGCTGAAATTCTCATATTAAAGTTTTTCCTTATATTATTTAATTGAAATAAAGTCATGTCTATATAAATTTCAAAACGAGGTATTAAAACTTCATCATCGACACAGAAAAGCGAGTCATATTATTTTAATTCTAAATTGTTCATTTTTCTGTGTTTTACAGCTATTGCAACTGATCTAAACATAAATCACAATTTAATATATATATATATATATATATATATATATATATATATGAATTTTCCGTTTAATTATTCAAAAGTGTGGATGTTTTTTTTTGTTTTTTTTTTGTTCAATGCCACCTGCTTGTCATTCGACATTTCAGGTATTCTCTCCTGGCATTGGCGTATTGTAACCCACTTCTGAGGCTGCCCCAATGATATGATAGGTGATGACGATGGGTAATGATGCGCCAGGAGATGCATTGGCGTATTGTAACCCACTTCTTAGGTTCTGTCCTAATGATATGATAGGTGATGGCGATGGGTAATGATGCGCCGGGAGAGACCTTAGACCTAAACTTAATCAAATGAGATGAATATGATATTGATGATAGTGATGGCCACATGATGTTCGGGGACCGAAAAAAACCTCACCCAGGAGCCTGTCCCGATCGGGAATCGTACCCGGGCCCGCTGCGTGACAAGGCAGCACGCTACCTCGAGACCACAGCGGTGAACTAGTATGGATAATGTTAATATGGATATTTTTGTACGTTCACTGTACGGAACAGAAGTTCATTCCCGCATAAGTTAAGCACAGAGTGGAGTGAGGAGGGAAGCGGCGCGAACGGCGCGGCGGGTATTGAGGGTTTTCCATTCTACCAATACAGGAGATGCATTACTTCCCTATGGTTTAAATGAAATATTTGGCGCTTGATTTTAGTGTCTTGTAGTTACAAAGACAGATAATATTTTGATCACGGCCTTTGTACATCACAAAGTTTCTCTGTAAGAAATTTCAATGCAGGTTTTTGGCACACTGTGGTTGATGCCCCCTTGTGAGTACTTCGAGATCGTTAGTGAACTTCATATCAATAAACTATCTAAATTTGACTCAATGATATTGAAATTTAACGAATTTTTACATTATGAATGTGATTAAATTGACTAAGATGAAAATTGTATGCCAGAATTTGTTTTAACGTCTGAGGGGGAACAATTCATGTTGCTGATTGCGGATTTGAACAGGCAACCTTCCGAGTGTAACTCACTGTTTAGTTCCTTAATTTGTACTTGAAACATAATGATGTAAATGCATATTTTGATAATTAATTCAAATTCTGTCATTTATAAGAACAATAATAGGCTATACAGAGTGAACGGTAATTACATCGAAAAACTTCAGGGACTGAGTCCTGACTGGAAATGACGGAAAAAAGGTCCTATAAACATGTGTCCGGAAATGAAAGATGTGAGTGCAAAGACAACAAATCGTCCCAGCACACAGTACATAGCATAATTGCATCCACGTCAGAACAGATATTGAACATGGCCTCCACCGGATGCAACGAACGCGTTCACTCGTCGTATCATGGGTTGCCCGACTCTTTCGCATATCCCGGCTTCTCTCCGAATAGCGACACAAGCGACGTGTACACGTTGTTAAAGGGTATGCACATCAGGAACTGGTTCAGCATACACCAGAGGTAAAAATCCAGGGGGTTTAAGTCCGGTGATCTAGCAAGCCATGCAACAGGTCCGAGAGAGTAATGACATTCGTCAGTGCCATCTACCGTGGCAACAATGCATTTATGTATACTTATTCCTAGGACATTTTTTACTCCATTTACATTCAAGAATCAGTCCCTGCAGTTTGTCGGTGTAATTAAAACCTGCCCTGTATAACATTAGATTAAGATTTTATATTAAGTAATGATTTCCCTACATAATTATTCTATGTACAGTCTACATTTTTAAAAGCATCTGACAAAAACGATACAAACGTTGTGGCGCTGTAATAGGTTGCTTGAGTGGGATAATATCCAGAAATTAGCTTCACTAATCTTTCCGTTGAAAAATAGCTGCTAGCACGGAAAAGAGACATCCATGATTATGAATTCACACCATGATAAACGCTTGGTATTTTTCATCTCAGACTTTATGTTAATTAACTTTGTGTGGAATGTCAGGCACATTATTCAAAACGGTAAACATTTTTTTTTCTGAACTTGATTTTAACTACAGCTTGATCAAAACATAACTGACTACTTGTGTTATGTGTTCTGATTATATATATATAATTAGATTAATTAGAAACTTATTTTTCTCATTTTAAAACAGCTCTAATAGTCTCTTATATTTTATATAATCAAAATATTCAGATAGTGGTCCATTGTATAATAAAAAATAAATAATAAATAATTGTTTCCAAGGCCATGACTGAATGTAGGTTTCTAGGTTAAATAAAACGTGAGAAAAGTCGGCTATGACATTGTCTCATTATTAAGAAATGTAGTAGGCCTACATCTGTCTCTGAAGTAGAGAGATATTTCCTAACAATGAAAATAATTAAACATGTTGTTAGTGTACATCGCCGTGACGTAGTCCCTATCTTCCACTCCGGCGACCTGGATTCGAATCTCGGCGGGATAAGGGATTTTAAATCTACACCTTTGGACCAGGTAGCTGCCCCATACTTGTTTAAAAAGGACAAACAGGGAAAGTGTAAAGACAAAAAGAAATAAAACACTAAAGCTAAGAAAAACCCAAAAAAAGTCAATAAAAAGTTTCTAAAACAAACATTGTATGTATAAAATAACTATGTTATTATTAAACTGAATTCCCGATTAACAATGTAATACGTTTTCTGTATTTACTAATATCAATGTTATTAATTTAACATTAAACATGATTCTTTCAGTAGCAGCATATGTTATATCTTTTGGCTCTCTAAACTATCAATTCTTTAACACACTTACAAATTCTAAAAATGACAAAAATTGTTATAAAAAATTCTTTACATGAGAGCATGTGCCCTAAATACAATGGTTTTAACAAACGTCGATGAAGAAAAATAAAATGTGACAATTCTGCCGCGACCTTGGAAAAGTAGTACACTACGAAACCAAAACACATTTTCCCATCGGAACATTTATAAGCCTGGGGATAAATTCATCGGACTCCAATTATGTATTTCGCGGAAAATCATGTTTTTCTCTCCTTTAATCTAAAATGTACTATAATCTATAATAGTAATTGTTTCATGTCGTACAATTATTTAATATGACTGAGCTTAATATTTCTTAATTAATTTTACGATATTGGAATGTACGTATTATTTCTTGTCTAATTGTTTTAATTAATTATTTTTTATTCCGATTGAGGGTCTTTCCACTTTTCAGCGGTTGCCCTTTTACCAGCCGGCTGCTGGCCCTTCACATCCACATGTGTCAATCACAGAGGTAGATGATCAACAGCCAGTGTAGGGGTGACATGTGGTTAGCATGTCGAGTCCCCCAGCCGTTATAGCTGGTTCCTCAACCTGGAGCCGCTACTTATTGTAGCTACCCAATTGCCTCACGATGCTGGGTGGGCACCGGTCCCATACTGGCCGAAATACCATGAGAAAATTTCTTCCCCCATGGAGACTCGAACCAGCGCAAGTCCCGTAGCTCTGCGCCAAGGCTTCCTACCTTAACCGCTCGGCTACGGCGCGGGACGAAGTAAAGTGATCCCACAACAGGCCTCAGGAGACCCTTGGGGTAGTAGGAGGTTAAGGCTCCCACTTTTTCTAGACAATCGGCACTTGATGTCAGCCGGGTTGTCAGCCCTGCGTGAAGGCCGCCTTTACCCCCAGAACAGGCGTCTGGTACTCATTTCCGTTAGAGGCTGAGTCGACCCCAGGGCCGTAGTGCCGCCAGAGGGTTTGGGTCAGTTTAAAAATCCTGACCCCAACGGGACTTGAACCCTCGACCCTCCGGCTTGTAGCTCAGTGCCTTAACCACTACGCTACGGCGTGCCCCAATTTTTTATTCAATTAACTATATTTTTATTATATACAGTGTGTTGTTCATTATGTTCCATTAACTCACTTTAACCTCTCATTTTATAGGTTCTTTCTACTTGCCACACGCCACTCCGGCCTTACAGTGGTCACACACGAACATGGAGGACCTTCCCGAAATATAATAATTATAAATCACATTATAATTAATATATATAATATAATGTCGATTTTAACCCTTAACTTGGCAAAGTGGCAAAGCAATTTCTGGTGTAGGTTTTAAATGATCGGGCAGCAAAGAAAAGAAAATAATGTGTAACTCTATGTTATTACTAGCCTATATTTTGTGAAATTAGACATAAACTTCAATAATTTGTACTCTAATGATTTTATATTGTTTAATTAAAAATATTAAGTAAATTTAATCAATATATTGACAATTTAAGGATTAATATAAATATACCTTATATTTATTATTCAAATGTTATAGGCTACATGAGTTTCATTGCGAAAGAACAAACTTGGCGCTTGATGTAGCTATTTTTAAAATTTAGGTTTCAAGTAAATCTTCATTCCTAATTTTCTGATTTTGTACAGTTTTGGCTAATGCCTTTCTGGTTTTATTTCAATGTCACATACCAAATTTCGTTTCATAATATAGAAACAAGAATTATAGCCGTTGCGCTGGAGCGAGTCTAAATTTGTTCTTGACGGTAAACCCTACTCCTATTTAGCCGACTAATGAATTCGATCTTACTGTTATTAATTAATTGCTATATATCGAAGTTTAGTTGGGCAAAAAACAACCGCTTGTCATTTTAGCTGTGTAATTAGGATCAACGAAGATTTTCTAAACTTCAACTACTTCACCTATAAATCCCTAGTAAAGCTGCAAAGCATAGCATGAAAATGCTACGACTGCAGTGAAAGACCTGCCTTCGGGCAGAATTACTATGGATGGATGGATGGATGGATGTAAACCCTTTTAATGAGTAAAACATCAATCGATACATTCCTCTGGAATTTGCTTGAAGGTATAAAACAAGCTTTCCATCCCTCTTCTATCCAATACGTTTCTTTCATTTCAATGCGTCTGCGTCTTTTCCACAATTAAAACGTACCCAGCAAAATAAACTTAAAATAAAATACGGTATTGCGAATTCAAATAATACACGTTATTATACAATTGAATGTATAAAGGAAACAATTTAATAGGCAAGAATATGAATAATAATATTCATAACTATTTTAAACTGAGAGGTTTTATGCACAGTCAGTAGTGAATAAGAGGCAAAAAGTAGCATGTAATACAAAATTATATATCTGAATATAATCACCTTCTATTATCACAATGTTTTCTTTTTGAATTAAGGGAACGTTCTCTCTAAATGTGTAGATTTACTTTTATACATATAATATATATTCAGTCTGAATTAATTTATAAATGTTTCCTGAAAAATCCCTTTATTGATACACTTCTCTCAGGAAGTACTAAGGTGTATAATATATATATATATATATATATATATATATATATATATATATATATATATATATGCAGTTTTCAGGATACTTTTCACGCTATTTGATGAAGCGCATGTAGACGAACGAGTAAGATAATCCTTTAAAAATAATACTTCCGCCAATAGTTTCAATTAGTTTGTTAACAAATTGCAGGCTATGGAAATGACGTTTTTTAGATCAGTGAAGTGTTGTACTAGTAAATAAATTTAAAAATGAGGATATAAGAAAATAATTAAATGTAATATCACTAGAGGAAATGATTCATCGTTATAGAGATAAATGGGTTGAACACCTAGAAAGAATGCGCTACAGTCGTATTCCTAGAAGATTTTTGTTATTATATATCCAATTAAAGGAGAGATTTGGAAGATCATAGCAGTAATAATAGAAACTAAGAGAAAATTAAAGGGTACGAAAGAAACCAACAATTAGTTTCAAATCTATAGTGGAGTGGATAGAGATACCAGAACAAAAGCAGGCGTAATGATTATGGTTCACAAATCCCTCAAACAATGAATTCATAGTTACACCTACTGGGATGAAATAATTATTCAATTAAGAATCAAATCTTCCAGAGGATATTTAAGTATTATTGGTTTATATGCTCCAGTAGAAGGTGCAGAAGATGAAAATATAAAATTCTATAAAAAATTACAACGTATTATGGATAAAATACCTAATCAGATTATTTATTACTTATGGGAGATTTAAATGCACGAATTGACAACATCAAAAGAGGAACATACATAGGCACACATGGAGAAAACACACTAAATATAAATGGAGAAAAATTAACTGATTTTGCTATGTATAATCATTTAAAAGTTACGAATAGTCACTTCAAACACATTGACAGTCATAAATATACCTGGGAAGCAAGAGGGCAACGGTCAATAATAGATTATGTGATAGCAAATAAGAAATTAGCAGATATTATATTAGACACGAGAGTATTCCGAGGTTTTGAAATTGAATCAGACCACCATCTGCTAGTTGCTCCAGCACGATTTCCTCCAAGATGGTATAAGAAGAAATCATCTATAACACAACCCACATACACCTACAAGGTGCAACTATTAAATGATCCTAGTTTCCGCTGGCTTTACCAGAAGAGGTTATCAAACTTACTCAACATAGAAATTGGCAACACTATAGAAGAAGAATGGACCAATTTAAAATATATGTTAAACACAGCAGCCAACGAAAGTATAGGAAGAAAGAAGAGATGGACAAGAAGACATGGCTTACGGAAGTGGGATGAAAACCTCGCCAGAATTATTAATGATAAACGAGAAGCATATCAAAAATATATATCAACTAGAACACTTGCTGACGAAATAGGTTACAAACAGAAAAGAGGAATAGCAAAAAGAGAAGTTAGAAGATATCACAGAGAAAATTGGAATAATTTTGTTACCCAATTGGAAACGGACATTACAAGACCAAATCCAAAAACATATAAAATACTAAGGCAATTAAATGGAGAGCTACATGAAAGAGTTGAACTAAATACAATTCCTTTAGAAAATTGGATAGAATATTTTCAAAAGTTGTGGCTGCAAAAGAAACGAAAATTTAAATCTCGTAACCTCTAACAATAATTACATAGATGCTTTCACTTTAGATGAATTAAATACAATACTTGTCCACTGCAAAAATAACAAAACACCAGGCGAAGATGATATTAACCTGGAATTATTTAAGTATGCCAGCTCTGCCTTTAATGAAAGATTTCTCAATTTTTTAAATAGAATTTATAATCAGGGCCCTCCGCCAAAAAGCCGGCAACAAGCTGTTGTAATCCCACTACACAAAAAAGGAGATATGAATAACTGTGATAACTTCAGAGGAATAAGCCTTTTGGACTCAGGCTACAAAATCTACACCAAGTTGCTTAAATCAAAATTAGCTGGTTATTATGACAAGGTATTAGATGAAGCACAAAATGGATTCCGAAAAGGAAGATCCTGTACAGATGGATACTTCACTATTAAAATTCTAATAGAAAAACACAGAGAGTTTAATATTGAAACACACATGGCGTTTATTGACTTGAAGAAGGCATTTGACAAAGTAAATAGAAACAAATTTATTAGAAAACCTCAAATATGATGGAATCCCAGACCAACTGATAAAAGCTATATATGATATTTATAAGGATAATTACATCCAAGTTAAGATTGAAAATAAAATCTCGGAATGCAGACCAATTAATCAAGGAATTAGACAAGGATGTGGTCTTTCACCAATGCTCTTCATAATAATACATGAACTCAATTATTAAAGAATGGAGACTACAACCACATGGCAGTATACCACTTAATAGATTATATAATTTAGACACCCTATTATTTGCAGATGACATTGTGTTTATAGCGAATTCAGAAGATGACCTACAACGTTCAGTCCACTCTTTTCACCAAATTGCAATAAACTACAACATGGAAATCTCAACAGAAAAATCTAAAGTCATGGCTTTCCTAGGAAAAGACCCAGTTCGCAGTAAAATTGTTATTAATAATAAAATATTAGAACAAACCAACACATTTAACTATCTCGGATACCAAGTTACATACGAAGAAGAAAAAGATTTTAGTCAAAAAATTATAAAATTTAACAGAGTAACAGGAATTATAAATAATATTTTCAAGCCAAACACAGTACAGCAACACACACACGAACTAGAATTTATAAAACACTGGCCAGACCCATATTATGTTACGGCAGTGAGGCCTGGACAATTCGCAGTGTAGATGAACAAAGACTAACTGCGGCAGAAATGAAATTTATGAGACGTACTGCGGGCTACTCAAGAACAGACCATAAAAGGAATTCTGAGATTCTCAAAGAATTACAAACAGAATCAGTCATGGAATATGTACAAAAATACAGAAACAACTGGAAATCTCACGTACGAAGAATGAGCAGAACAAGAATACCACGTCAGATCTTAAATTACCAGCCACCAGGCAAGAGATCTTTGGGCAGACCCTTCAAACGTTGGATTGAGACCGTAACATACTACTAGGTCTATCACATGAAAGGAAGAAGACGAAGAAGAAGATTTGGAAGATCACGGAAATGTTGGTTGCAGAATATGTGAAGCGGGAACAGGTTTAAGAGCCTAATTCCTGATTGAAGAAGAAGAAGTTTATATAAAAAAATAATTTTCCGAAGTTAAATTCAATCATATCCTTCACACAAAATATTACAGATAAAACATGAAACCGCTGTGACAGATGTCTGTGTTTAAGGGCTTATTTTAGTTGAAATTCCATTTATTTACATCATCAGTTGAATAAACAGTAGCTCAATGGAAATATTATATCTGTTCGCCTTAGATCCCATAGTGGGACATGGGTGCTTCCCTAATGGGAAGTTCCTTAACCAGACTAATGTAGTTATGCTTATTTACCTACAGATGTCAGCGATGGACGTATGGTTAGTACATCGCCTCAAGAGGACATATCATAGGAAACTAAGGTATTACTCGAAAGGACTAGGTTGGTTAAATTTTGCTCAGAGGTACATTTATTGATATTTGAGGTTCTTTCACGAGCCCGAAAGTGTTCAGACTTGGGAAACACGGCTTAGAATCCCTCCTGGAAGACTTTTAAAATTGATTTTTCCATCCTAAAATCCTTTGACCCTGGCCGGGTTCGAACCCGCGACTATTGGGAATATAGGCACGAAACTTAACCACTAGATCAATTTAGATATGTGATGGTAAAACTATTCAAACTATTAAATAGAATTACACAATACATAGATGAATAGATGGACCACATCAATAGAATGGATAACAGTAGAATTCCGAAACAGATTCTTCATTACAAACCACTAGGACGAAGAAATGTTGGATGATCCAGTAAAAAATGGACAGACCGATTCTAACATGAGGTCGGAACAGACCAGCAGGTCTAATCCTTGATGCTGCTGATGATTATGATGGTAAAACTTTGATTTGAATGTGTACTTTACTAGCTCTAGTTGTTTGTAACTTCACAACAGATGGATTCGATAAATTGATTAGCTTAAGCTTCACAATATTGTTTTAAATAATTATGTTTGAAGTGCAATCTATGGAATATTTTCCAACTTAATCTCAGCCACTCATTTGCCATAGATAGCGTATTAGCATGAATATATTGATGCATTTGCATATTTATGACATTTTATATTATAGGATAGGATTTTAACATTGCATGCCTGTGCGATACTTAGTGAAAGTGTATTTTACATTTGCGTGCATATTTCATAAAAAGTGAACATTTATTTTGAGCGCGATGACATCCGCCACCTGGGACCCGGGCGCTTACAACTCTTTTTATTGCCCCGAGACTGTGAATAAAAACCCTCATTGCAAGGGCGAGTGTGAATATATCAGACATTGCTAACCGCAACGTCGCTTTACTGCAAACTAAAAATAAATAAACGTCTTCATACTGTCCCCACTTGAAGCAGAAACTCGATACAGACACCACTGGAACATTTTATTTTATTTTTATACTCTTCAAGAGTCTCTAAAACATATAAAACCAGGAATTCCAATAGTATACTTCAATAAGTAATGTGCCTCAACTGTTCCATTTTTTCAGTGATCCTGAATATCTAAAACCAATAGCGTCCATTTAGTGCAGGACAAACGAAAATCATCCAGTCACAAAAGTATTCAAAACAATATACAATTTGTATATACAAATATTCTCAATGATGGTTCATTTTTAAGTTTGAGACTTAAATATTGATAAATATGGTAATGCTGTACAATTAATCCTTAAATTCATCTATAGGATTCATCAGTTGGCTTAATTAATTTAATAAATTCCATCTTAAAGCCACAGTTAGTCCAAAAACATTTAAGATTAAAAGTGTATAAAACACTGGCTCTTCCAACTCTGTTGTATGGTAGCGAAGTATGGACGTTGAAACAGAAGGATATACAGAGACTTAGATCTGCTGAAATGAGATACCTTCGGAGGACTGCAGGATACACACTACTAGATCACAAAAAAACATGAAGACATCTTAGAAGAATTACACATGGAACCTTTAGAAAACAAAATTTCTGATTATAAGTCAAGATGGATGCAACATGTTCATCGAATGGAAGATCACAGAATACCCAAACAAATGTTAAGATATCAACCTGCAGGAAGAAGAAGACCAGGACGTCCACTCAAAAGGCTTTTGGATGGTGTTTCTCTTGAGGCCGAAACAGGTCAACAAATGGCCTAAATTCGTGAATGTACTATGATGATGATGATGATGAATATTTTAAATAAATCAGAAGAAAACGAACAAAACGAAACCACTTAAATGTGTATCTAATTATATAATATACCTAATAATAACGGTTATTTCGATTGAGGGTCTTTCCACTTTTCAGCGGTTGCCCTTTTACCAGCCGGCTGCTGGCCATTCACATCCACATGTGTCAATCACAGAGGTGGATGATCAACAGCCAGTGTAGGGGTGACATGTGGTTAGCATGTCGAGTCCCCCAGCCGTTATAGCTGGTTCCTCAATCTGGAGCCGCTACATATTGTAGCTACCCAATTGCCTCATGATGCTGGGTGGGCACCGGTCCCATACTGGCCGAAACACCATGAGAAAATTTCTTCCCCCATGGAGACCCGAACCAGCGCTAGTCCCGTAGCTCTGCGCCAAGGCTTCCTACCTTAACCACTCGGCTACGGCGCGGGACAATAACGGTTATACTTATGCTAAATGATTGCAGCAACAGTCATCATGATTATTCTAATTTATACCGATGGCTCTCGTATCTCTGGAATGGAGGACCATAACTACTCGTATCTAGTTGAATGTGCTTTTTTGGTATATGACAATGAAGTTGAGATCTTTCACCAAGGATACAAGCTTGCTTCCAAATGTACGATTTTTAAAACAGAGCTTTTAGCTCTACTGCAAGCTGTGGAATGGGTTATAACCACCAACAAGTCTTCGTATCTATAGTGACTCCCTGGCAGCACTTTCCGCTATCAATGACAGATTCAACCGTCACCCGATTGCAACCTCCATAAGAACAAAATTAAACCAACATCTTGGATATATTTGCCTAGGCTGGATTAAAGGACATGCTGGAACTACAGGAAATGAACGTGCAAATTTCCTTGCCAAATCAGCTGCTAATTCAAATATGGATTCATCTGTACTCTATTATATATTAAAGAAGTATTACAAAATTATATCTTACAAAATTGGAATGCTGTGTGGTTAAAGAGTATTAATGATGCTTTGACAAGAACATTATTTTTCCCTACTGTTTTTGACCGGATAAAGTGCAAATACGTGGAACCGAATTTTGTTTTAACACAATTTATGACTGGACACGGTAAATTTGGACATTATTTGGAACGATTTAAAATAGGTACAGATACCTCCAGCCAAACTATCTCACATCTGTTATTTGAGTGTCCGGCATTTGATTCCAAAAGACATGAATGTATAAAAAATTTGGTTATTGCCATAATAGATTTCAACTGCCTTTGTAAAATATTTTATGTAAGAAGTGTTGCTGTAGAAAGCTGTGTGACTTTATCCATCATATTTTTAAGAGACTTTGAGTTAGTTTTTTTTTTTGGTTTGTCAATTTATTTATTTGTTTATATTACGTTATTATATAACGCTAGAAATTAACCATACTCTAAATTACTGTAACTAATTAATTGTATTGTAACTAAAACCCTAACATACCGGATGGTGAAATAGGGTTCGTATTATTGGAGATTCAATAAAAAAAATAACAGTTATACAAGATCCGTTTTGACTAAGGTCCGCCTCATTTAAATAACAGACAGAATGAATTTGTCTTTTGCCAATTTAAGGCTTAAGTGTTATATACACACTCCTAGATGTGCTAAACAGTTTGGGATTTGCTTCTGAACTACTAGGTTGACATTTTTTAAGAATATTAATAAATATAAGTTCTAGTTATTGATTCAATAACTAATCTTGATAATGATAGCCTCGGTATCTGATTGCGTTGGCTGTTTTAATATCTTAATTGCTTAATTGATTATGTGTAATACAATATTTTTAAAGAAATTTGTAGGCAGATCCTCTCATTTAAATTTTGCAAAAGACAACTAATACCTTTGTGCAATTGTTGGTCTCCCATAAGGCACCTCCTCAGATGACGGATAGAGGGAAACTCACCGTATATAGCGGATAATAGGGAAATAAAACCTCCAGCTGGATCAAAACCAGTACTGCTGCCTTGTAGTGAGTAGTTGTTAGGCTACTACGAAGGGTAGGGAAGAAACCCCTACAAAAAATACTCGTCTCTGAAGTCTGAGGGTTGGATCAACGGGTCAGCTCCTCGTGATCTTTAACAAGTTTAATTGCTAAATTAGTCGATAAAGTGTCTCAGAATAAGAATGGATAGAGATACGTTGCGATCGAAATGCGGGATGCGAAAAATACTGTAGGACTCCCTCTTGGTGATCACTAATATCGATTTTACAATAATTGTAGATTGTTTCTGGATTGCAGAATTATAAAAATGTCATATTCTGTTTCTTTTCAGAAATTTTGTTAAAACATTAAAGATGGGAAAACCTTCGTGAACATGATATCAGCGTATGGTTGTTCCGACCATAGCACATGACGTCAGAGGGAAGGGAATAGTATAGTTTTCTATAATGTCTTAATACGGCAGATTTGGCGGAGGAGGAACCCTACCCTCACTCAGGGAAAGAGAGAGGATCCGCTGCCTTGCGGAGAAGGAGAAACTTCAAAGGCTAAGGGAGCATGCCTGTCCAAGAGGCATTGAGGTGGCAACCCCACCACTGGACTTACCCAACTATAGGCTGGTAACCTATAATGGGGAAAACTTTAAATACTCGAAAGACTACTATCAGATTAAGTGGTTCCAACACGTCCAGAGAATGTCAAATTCCCGTTTACCAAAGATGATTTACCACCTCAACCCTAAAGGCAAAAGAGACCTCGGAAGACCCTTCAACCGATGGAAAGATCAGTTTTTGTAGTCGCAGAACGGGCATCATCACCCAATACTGCATTCGGAAGAGGAAGAAGAAGAAGTCTTATTACAACACTATTTTAGAATAACCACTTTACATTAGTTACATTTGACTTCAAATGTTCGGAACAGTGAGTGCGCAACTTTTATATCCCACCGAAATATACTTTTTTTTTAAATGTCAAAGGTTTGTCTTTCGACATTCCTGGTTTCTCTCCTGGCATGGCGTACTTGTAACCCACTTCTGGGGTTGGGGCGCCTGGAAGGCTGGGTTACGTTGCCCCGATGATATGATGGGTGATGATTATGATGATGATAATGGTGCGCCAGAAGAGTCCCTAATCTTAAGCTTAATCTAAGATGAATATGAATGATGATGATTGCGATGGCCATGTGATTTCGGGGACCGTTTGGGCCTTAAAGTTTTCCTGACATTTGTCTTACAGGTGAGGAAAATTCCCGATAAAAACCTCACCCAGAAAAACTGTTCCGACCGGGGATCGAACCCGGGCCCGCTGCGTAACAAGGCAGCACGCTACCCCGAGACCACAGCAGTGGACCCGAAATATACTTTGTTAGTCTAAATCCTACTCTTGTTTATACCATCTGATCACTATTCAGAGTTTATAATGACCTATTCTGTATGGTTGAAGCTTAGTCAGCCTCGCGTCATCGGAAGGAGATATTTAATCTCTGATAACGACACACTGAATTATTTCAAATACTGAAGTAAAAATATAAACTTTTCAAATATGTAGAACAACAGGCTTACTGCTTTTTGATGGCATAAATATGCACTTTCTTAAATTTTGAAATTATTTTTATGATTTCAACTTAAAGAAACATTGAATATAATAAAATGTTCTTACTAATTTGGCCTAGTAATTGACCGAGTGGAATATCCATTTTTTCATCAAGTCTCCGTTTTTAGACTCATAATTTGTGACAGAAATGCTGGACATATTTTAAGAATTTGTGTTGTTGTAACCATAAAGCTCATTGCGCGTGAAAGTGCTCTCACAGATCTAGTTAATCCAAACACTGTAAGGATTCTTATGGCAATGTCTGGGAACTAATTTCATTTACTTAATTAAATCCAACACTTGCATAGCTAAATAATTCATTAACACTACACTTCGCATTTCTAATTTAAACATAACTTCCTCTAAGAAGTACCAATCTTTAGGCATATGCAAGAGATCCTGCGTTATGCATTAAATCCAGAATATTAAAAAAAGACTGAAAATCATTATTTTCCTTCAATATCCTCAGATTTAATCTCCAGCTCGTTTAAAAACTTTATTGATTATAATCTATAATTTTTTGTCCAAAGTGTGTTCAACCGTTTCTGTAAAATCTTTGAACGTTGCGAAATTGGCTCATAACCGGCTATGATACAAACCATTACAGTTAAGCGGGAAATGCAAAGAAAAATAACTGATTTTTTAAATACTCTATGCGTTTTAATAATTTTTTACTCCTGATTATTTAAGGCGACGCACATACGAAAAAGAGGCACGATTTAGCAGCCAACATTTGAAGATTAAGAGGTCAAAGAACACGCAGAATCTCCTGAGGATGTCTACCGCAATAGTAGACGAAACGTCGAGTGTTAATAAAACCAGACGACGGCCATTTAGCCCGAAAGACATAAAATACATGAATCAAAATACCTGCCGTGAAAGTCGACTATTTCACATAAACAACCTCTACGGAAAGCACGAATATCTATCTATTCGAAGATTTGAAGTATTAAGAAAGAAAAAAGGAAGACTTCTGTGCAACTTAAGTTTTCTTCTACGGTATCTGTGATTTGTTTTCACTACAGTCTTACTCATTTACATAAACTAGCAAAATAAATATTACATTTTTACAGTTTAAGGGTTAACAAAAAAATATAAATTCAGCAAACCAGCAAAATAGTACCATAAAATCGACTTACTGCGGAATTCACTTATTTTAAGCAGTTCCTGCGTGAAGTAATTTTCACGATGAGCGTGTTCTCCATACATTCCTGCAATCTTATAATATTCGTATCTTCTTCAAACTCTTCTGTACCCTGTATGTTAAAAGAGAATTTTAATTTTTCTAACTCTATAGACAATACAAGTTCGCTGTGATTGGTTTTGTAACATTATTATTAATGTTCATAGTCATATTATTTGCAAGTGATAAAATCAAGTAGAAAGTACTGCTTAATCTAAAAATTTAATGAAGATATTATACTAGCTAATACCCGGCGTGTGCTGCTACGCCTAAATAAATAAAAATTAATTGTGTGTTTATGTTTAATTAAATAAGTAAATGAAAAAATGTATCGCAATTATTTTTAGATACTCTGTGCTGTTTATCCGGCGTTCTCCGGGAATCTACTCATCCCGCTCTTCTTGGCATAGATGAGCTGAAAGACAAAAAACAATGTACTTCTTATGATTAGTTCAATAAGCGAAATGAAAAACAATTATAAATGTATATCGTAATTACTTTACGATTCCCCGTGCTGATTACCCGGTGTTGCCAGGGAATCTACTTATCTCGATCTTCTTGGCATAAATGAGCTAAAAGACAATATTCGTTATCCGTAAAAGAATATCCGCCATGTGCTGCTATGCTTACACAGGAATCTACATATTTGCCTCGATCTTCTTGGCATTAATGAAAGACAAAAATGGTTATTGTGAGTTATCCGTAAGAGATAAACATATGCTTTCGCGGACTTTTTTGTAGAGCTTTTGAGATATTAAATTCTGCGTACATTAATGTTGTGTATTTGTTATGGTTTAGGCAGCGTAAGCCATTCTAGCATCCAAATATCTACTTTTTTCACGTTTTCCACTACAAAGGGCGATTTTTAAGGGTGTAGGAGTGAGTATCACAACTGTCTTATAGCCTACCTCCATCCCGAGAATCTCCTGAACATTTTGCCCCATCACAACCAGATCAACAGTATGACTGCGCATAAAGTACGAACAAAGAAACAAAGATTTTTATATATTAGATATATAAAATGTTGAATCATTATCACATTTGTCCCTCAATTTATGCCTCAGAAATTTAAAACTCATGTAGGCCTAATACAAAGATATTTACCTCTCTATAGCAGTATACAAATTTAGACTATATCATCCCTTAAGGGCTAATGCCTCCTGCCAACTGGGTAGTCAGGTAAACCCTTTAGGTGAGCTAACTCTAAATAGTGATTACTTGTCTACCTTAATAGAGATTTCCTCAGAATTTATCAAAATATTTCAGGTGGATAGCAGGATACACTCTTTTAACTCGAAAAAAATAGAACAATTTAGAAGTAAAGCTCAACAAATATAAATTAAACTGGCAAGACAGTGTAAATAGAGTGCATAATTATGAATCCCAATAATGGTGATGGAATATAAAACTATAGGATATCGACAACCAGGAAAACCTCTTAAAAGACTTACAAGATGAGACCGAAGCAGGGCTGCAAAAGCCTAATTCGTGACGGATGATGATGATGATTAATGGATTAGGTATTTTGTGTTCCAGTTAACTCGTTCATTTCACTTTCGCTTTTTCACTGTATATGTAAACTTTTGTCATTTTTATTTTCGGAGTCTGCTTGATAAATTGGATGAAGATAAGCAAACAGTTTTCAAAAATCGTCTCTCGAGAACAAAACTTAGTAGCTTCATTTCTTCAGAATACGCAGTAAGTTTGAATCATAAAAATACTCCAAACTCTAGATTGAATGCATCACTAACTGCTCTCCTGAATCCTTGGATAAGCAAATTTTTTACATTAGGCGGAGGACTGTTGAATACTATTATAAAAAATATTTTTAAAATGTTCGTATTGCTAGAATATGTTTGTTGTTTTGTAAATGATATTTTATTATTATTCCCGACTCGATAATTACTCATATATCAGGACACCACATTTATTAATATTATTGTTGACATACAGAATACAGGCCATAGTTTCATTGCTATATGTACTCTATAAATCCATGGAGTTTAAAAATAAAATGTAATTTATCAAAATTCCAGTTCACGTCTGAAGAGAAAAGTAACATAAAAATAATCATGTTAATAATATTTGCTGACGATGTAATCATAATACAGAAAAATGAAGACTACTTACAGAAATCTATGCATGCATTAAATGAAATATGGAAATTATATGATCTAAAGAATTCTCTAAGGAACACGAAGATCATGGCTTTTAGAGGAAGAGATCCAGTGAGATCCAAAATTATTTTAGAAAATCAAAAATAGAACATGTTGTCCCGTTTCTAAATATTGGGGCTGTGATGTTGGCTACAATGTGGAAAGAGATATTGACTCCAAAATAACTAAATTCAGCCGGTTGTGGAACCCTGCAAAACATTCAAAACTAAAACTGTAGAAAGAACCAACGAAGATTAAAAATGTATAATGTTCTGGCGGGTTCCCACATAATTGTATGGATTGTGAAAATTGGGCTCCAATAAAAAAACAGGATGATAGAATACAGACGGCGGAGATGAGGTTCCTAAGACAAGTAGTAGTAGTAGGACTTTATTAGACAAAGGTAAGATATTTACAATATTATTTACAAATATGGGTCGCACGGGCAGTAAGCCGTACGTGCTGTTGACAGTCCGTTACAATAAAGTAATAATTGGTACTAGTATAAAGAAAATAAACAACAAAAAACAGCAATAACATTACAATTACATAAAGAAAACACAATAATAATATTACAATTAAATAATAACACAAATCATTATACACTAGAAAAACATTAACATTACAATTACAATAAAGAAAACACAATTAATATTACAATTAAATAATAACACAAACAGCATTATACACTAATTAATTTATATATAATTGTTAATAATTAATGGTATTGCATTTTGATAACATATATTTATTCATGAATGAGTGTTGTCCTTATTTTTCGCGTTTTGTCCACAAATATACCGAGGTTTATCCAATTTTCTGGATTTACCAATAACTCGTAGCATGCCAATCTTTCCCGATTTGAATTTAGAAATCTTTCCGGTAATAACTGACGTCTCCAATATTCTAAATAATTACATTTTCCTAATATATGTATCTCATCTTCAAAGTTCCCGCACATTGGACATATTCGCATATCGTGATCGTCGCTAATTTTTAGAAATTTCCATGCCCCTAGCCTAAACCAAGCAAGCCCTGATCTCTCCTTAAATCTAGGTTGAGTATATACGATTCTTTTCCCCAGACGTGTTTTAGGTCTCTTTGTAAACACAGTGAGCGTTTCCTGTACATTCGGCGAAGGTATCTTGTTGGTTTATATCTAAGTACCTCCTCCTTATTTTCTCCACACGTTCTTGCGATTTTCAGTCCCTTTTTCTCATATCCCATATCCAGCCCATCCCAATCTTTTGGAGTTCTCTCCTAACCTCGTCTGCCCAAAATTTAACATCTATGTTTTTAATTTGGTGGTCGTAACAAATTGCTCTAAGCATTGTTTGTTCACCTTGGATTACTCGCAACCAGTATTTGAGTACACGAATTTTACAGTTAATGTCGTCCTGGAATGACCCGAATTCATATAAAATTCCACAGTTAGAAACGGCCTTACTAAGTCCTGTAATATACTGACAAGTAAAAGGATGTACAAGACTTGATAGAATAAGAAATGAGGATATGAGAGAAGAATTGAAAGTACAGCCTTTATTGGATAAGGTCACGAATTACAGACAGAAATGGATTGATCATATGGATGGAATGAGTAAGGAGAGATATCCATTGTTAGCAAGAAATTATCAAGCAAAAGGAAGACGTGATGTTGGACGACCTAGAAGACGTTGGGCTGATGCATTATGAAGTCGGAACGGGTAATTGCCTAATCCCTGGAGTGATGAATAATAATAATAATAATAATAATAAAATATTTTATATAGGCAGAATTAAGGTCAGGAGACCTTATATTTCAATGAACTAGTGACAATGAAAAGTGTAAAATATATATCAATACTTTATATAATTAAGATTTTAAAAATTATGTCAAATGAACAATGGGAATATTTAAAATATATACAATAATTGTAATAATAGATAATTTTTTTATTACATAAAACTTACCTCATGAGAGGATTGCCTCAAGGACAAAGTGATACAGACAATTAATTTTTGTAATTGGTGAAATACATTTTGTAAATACATTTTGAAAGATTCAACTTGTAGGCCTAATTGAAGTATACATACTATAAAGTAATTTTGTAAATATGGTTTCTTAAAATTGAAATTGATCCTCTAATGGCAATTCTAGAAAGATACATCCTGTCCAAATATAAGGAATTCCAAAATTTGGTTAAGAATCCTGGTATAGTACCTCTTGCCCCGATCATTAATCCTGTGACAGTTATAACCATCTAGTTGGTATTTATCTTTGTAATAGTCAATTGTTGGCAATTGAGATATGCAATGAGTTTGAAGGAAAAGACAAGCACATATTAAGACATGATTCATACATATCTGAATAAAAGTAATAAAAATATATTAAGGGTAAAGGGAAAGAAGCAGATGCATCTCCTTTTTATCGAAATTAAGTTTGAAGGTTATTAGATTCTCCTGGATAGTACTATCATTTAAAGTGTGAAATAGTAAAACATACAGTTTTGACATTGGTTTGTTTGCCTCCAAATTTCGGCATTCATGTAAGGAAGTATGTAAGTTGTACAATTAAAAGCATTTTTTCTAATTTTCAATGAAAAATAACACTTTTTTTTTCTCTGCACCGTTTATATAACCTAGGTAGCATTAACATTACGAAACAAATTACTAACCCGACTTATGAAGGATGATATTTTCCAGCAATATCTAATTTCAGGAGTGAGGGAATTCGAGAATTGGGAGGAGAAAGCTGCGTAAAACATAGAATAGAAAGATGGCGCTTCCACTAGGGGAAATGTAAAATTACTCAGTATGCTTGTAATCAAATCAAGTTGTAAGGGTAAGAAATTAAAGCGAGAACCTATGTAGTTAGGGATAGAA
>JASPKZ010001970.1:585000-595000 GCA_030220185.1 Diploptera punctata | reverse complement strand
CTGTCTGTATGTCTGTATGTCTGTCTGTATGTCTGTATGTCTGTATGTCTGTCTGTATGTCTGTATGTCTGTATGTCTGTCTGTATGTCTGTATGTCTGTATGTCTGTCTGTATGTCTGTATGTCTGTATGTCTGTCTGTATGTCTGTATGTCTGTCTGTATGTCTGTATGTCTGTCTGTATGTCTGTCTGTCTGTATGTCTGTATGTCTGTATGTCTGTCTGTATGTCTGTCTGTCTGTATGTCTGTATGTCTGTATGTCTGTCTGTATGTCTGTCTGTCTGTATGTCTGTATGTCTGTATGTCTGTCTGTATGTCTGTCTGTCTGTATGTCTGTATGTCTGTCTGTATGTCTGTATGTCTGTCTGTATGTCTGTATGTCTGTATGTCTGTCTGTATGTCTGTCTGTATGTCTGTCTGTCTGTATGTCTGTATGTCTGTCTGTATGTCTGTCTGTATGTCTGTCTGTATGTCTGTATGTCTGTCTGTATGTCTGTCTGTATGTCTGTATGTCTGTCTGTATGTCTGTCTGTATGTCTGTATGTCTGTATGTCTGTATGACTGTCTGTATGTCTGTCTGTATGTCTGTATGTCTGTCTGTATGTCTGTCTGTATGTCTGTATGTCTGTCTGTATGTCTGTCTGTATGTCTGTCTGTATGTCTGTATGTCTGTCTGTATGTCTGTCTGTATGTCTGTATGTCTGTCTGTATGTCTGTATGTCTGTCTGTCTGTATGTCTGTCTGTATGTCTGTATGTCTGTCTGTATGTCTGTCTGTATGTCTGTCTGTATGTCTGTATGTCTGTCTGTATGTCTGTCTGTATGTCTGTATGTCTGTCTGTATGTCTGTCTGTATGTCTGTATGTCTGTCTGTATGTCTGTCTGTATGTCTGTATGTCTGTCTGTATGTCTGTCTGTATGTCTGTATGTCTGTCTGTATGTCTGTATGTCTGTCTGTCTGTATGTCTGTCTGTATGTCTGTATGTCTGTATGTCTGTCTGTATGTCTGTCTGTATGTCTGTATGTCTGTCTGTATGTCTGTATGTCTGTATGTCTGTCTGTATGTCTGTCTGTATGTCTGTATGTCTGTATGTCTGTCTGTATGTCTGTCTGTATGTCTGTATGTCTGTGTGTATGTCTGTATGTCTGTATGTCTGTCTGTATGTCTGTCTGTATGTCTGTATGTCTGTATGTCTGTCTGTATGTCTGTCTGTATGTCTGTATGACTGTCTGTCTGTCTGTATGTCTGTCTGTATGTCTGTATGTCTGTATGTCTGTCTGTATGTCTGTATGTCTGTATGTATGTCTGTCTGTATGTCTGTATGTCTGTATGTCTGTCTGTATGTCTGTCTGTATGTCTGTATGTCTGTCTGTATGTCTGTATGTCTGTATGTCTGTCTGTATGTCTGTCTGTATGTCTGTATGTCTGTATGTCTGTCTGTATGTCTGTATGTCTGTCTGTATGTCTGTATGTCTGTATGTCTGTCTGTATGTCTGTCTGTATGTCTGTATGTCTGTATGTCTGTCTGTATGTCTGTCTGTATGTCTGTATGTCTGTCTGTCTGTCTGTATGTCTGTCTGTATGTCTGTATGTCTGTATGTCTGTCTGTATGTCTGTATGTCTGTATGTATGTCTGTCTGTATGTCTGTATGTCTGTATGTCTGTCTGTATGTCTGTATGTATGTCTGTATGTCTGTATGTATGTCTGTATGTCTGTATGTATGTCTGTATGTCTGTCTGTATGTCTGTATGTCTGTATGTCTGTATGTCTGTATGTCTGTATGTCTGTATGTCTGTATGTCTGTATGTCTGTATGTCTGTCTGTCTGTATGTCTGTCTGTCTGTATGTCTGTATGTCTGTCTGTCTGTATGTCTGTATGTCTGTATGTCTGTATGTCTGTATGTCTGTCTGTCTGTATGTCTGTATGTCTGTATGTCTGTATGTCTGTATGTCTGTCTGTCTGTATGTCTGTATGTCTGTATGTCTGTATGTCTGTATGTCTGTATGTCTGTATGTCTGTATGTCTGTATGTCTGTATGTCTGTATGTCTGTATGTCTGTCTGTCTGTATGTCTGTATGTCTGTATGTCTGTATGTCTGTATGTCTGTATGTCTGTATGCCTGTATGTCTGTATGTCTGTATGTCTGTCTGTATGTCTGTATGTCTGTATGTCTGTATGTCTGTATGTCTGTCTGTATGTCTGTATGTCTGTATGTCTGTCTGTATGTCTGTATGTCTGTATGTCTGTATGTCTGTCTGTATGTCTGTATGTCTGTATGTCTGTATGTCTGTATGTCTGTCTGTATGTCTGTATGTCTGTATGTCTGTATGTCTGTCTGTATGTCTGTATGTCTGTACGTCTGTCTGTATGTCTGTATGTCTGTCTGTATGTCTGTATGTCTGTATGTCTGTATGTCTGTCTGTATGTCTGTATGTCTGTATGTCTGTCTGTATGTCTGTATGTCTGTATGTCTGTCTGTATGTCTGTATGTCTGTATGTCTGTCTGTATGTCTGTATGTCTGTCTGTATGTCTGTATGTCTGTATGTCTGTCTGTATGTCTGTATGTCTGTCTGTATGTCTGTATGTATGTATGTCTGTATGTCTGTCTGTATGTCTGTATGTCTGTATGTCTGTATGTCTGTATGTCTGTATGTCTGTCTGTATGTCTGTATGTCTGTATGTCTGTCTGTATGTCTGTATGTCTGTCTGTATGTCTGTCTGTATGTCTGTGTGTCTGTATGTCTGTATGTCTGTATGTCTGTATGTCTGTATGTCTGTATGTCTGTATGTCTGTATGTCTGTATGTCTGTATGTCTGTATGTCTGTATGTCTGTATGTCTGTATGTCTGTGTGTCTGTGTGTCTGTATGTCTGTATGTCTGTATGTCTGTATGTCTGTATGTCTGTATGTCTGTATGTCTGTATGTCTGTATGTCTGTATGTCTGTATGTCTGTATGTCTGTATGTCTGTATGTCTGTATGTCTGTATGTCTGTATGTC
Source organism: Diploptera punctata (assembly GCA_030220185.1). Classification (NCBI taxonomy): domain Eukaryota; kingdom Metazoa; phylum Arthropoda; class Insecta; order Blattodea; family Blaberidae; genus Diploptera; species Diploptera punctata. The sequence continues at coordinate 591,999 of JASPKZ010001970.1, read as the reverse complement.
TGTATGTCTGTATGTCTGTATGTCTGTATGTCTGTATGTCTGTATGTCTGTATGTCTGTATGTCTGTATGTCTGTATGTCTGTATGTCTGTATGTCTGTATGTCTGTATGTCTGTATGTCTGTATGTCTGTATGTCTGTATGTCTGTATGTCTGTATGTCTGTATGTCTGTATGTCTGTATGTCTGTATGTCTGTCTGTCTGTATGTCTGTATGTCTGTATGTCTGTATGTCTGTATGTATGTATGTATGTATGTCTGTATGTCTGTATGTCTGTATGTCTGTATGTCTGTATGTCTGTATGTCTGTATGTCTGTATGTCTGTATGTCTGTATGTCTGTATGTCTGTATGTCTGTATGTCTGTATGTCTGTATGTCTGTATGTCTGTATGTCTGTATGTCTGTATGTCTGTATGTCTGTATGTCTGTATGTCTGTATGTCTGTATGTCTGTATGTCTGTATGTCTGTATGTCTGTATGTCTGTATGTCTGTATGTATGTCTGTATGTCTGTATGTATGTATGTATGTCTGTATGTCTGTATGTCTGTATGTCTGTATGTCTGTATGTCTGTATGTCTGTATGTCTGTATGTCTGTATGTATGTCTGTATGTCTGTATGTCTGTATGTCTGTATGTCTGTATGTCTGTATGTCTGTATGTCTGTATGTCTGTATGTCTGTATGTCTGTATGTCTGTATGTCTGTATGTCTGTATGTCTGTATGTATGTCTGTATGTCTGTATGTCTGTATGTATGTCTGTATGTCTGTATGTCTGTATGTATGTCTGTATGTCTGTATGTCTGTATGTCTGTATGTCTGTATGTATGTCTGTATGTCTGTATGTCTGTATGTATGTCTGTATGTCTGTATGTCTGTATGTCTGTATGTCTGTATGTCTGTATGTCTGTATGTCTGTATGTCTGTATGTCTGTATGTCTGTATGTCTGTATGTCTGTATGTCTGTATGTCTGTATGTCTGTATGTCTGTATGTCTGTATGTCTGTATGTCTGTATGTCTGTATGTCTGTCTGTCTGTATGTCTGTATGTCTGTATGTCTGTATGTCTGTATGTATGTATGTCTGTATGTCTGTATGTCTGTATGTCTGTATGTCTGTTTGTCTGTATGTCTGTATGTCTGTATGTCTGTATGTCTGTATGTATGTCTGTATGTCTGTATGTCTGTATGTCTGTATGTATGTCTGTATGTCTGTATGTATGTATGTATGTCTGTATGTCTGTATGTCTGTCTGTATGTCTGTATGTCTGTCTGTATGTCTGTATGTCTGTCTGTATGTCTGTATGTCTGTCTGTATGTCTGTATGTCTGTCTGTATGTCTGTATGTCTGTATGTCTGTGTCTGTATGTCTGTATGTCTGTATGTCTGTATGTCTGTATGTCTGTATGTCTGTATGTCTGTCTGTCTGTCTGTATGTCTGTATGTCTGTATGTCTGTATGTCTGTCTGTCTGTCTGTATGTCTGTATGTCTGTCTGTCTGTCTGTATGTCTGTATGTCTGTCTGTATGTCTGTCTGTATGTCTGTATGTCTGTCTGTATGTCTGTATGTCTGTCTGTATGTCTGTATGTCTGTATGTCTGTCTGTATGTCTGTATGTCTGTCTGTATGTCTGTATGTCTGTATGTCTGTCTGTATGTCTGTCTGTATGTCTGTATGTCTGTCTGTATGTCTGTCTGTATGTCTGTATGTCTGTCTGTATGTCTGTATGTCTGTCTGTATGTCTGTATGTCTGTCTGTATGTCTGTATGTCTGTATGTATGTCTGTATGTCTGTATGTCTGTCTGTATGTCTGTATGTCTGTCTGTATGTCTGTATGTCTGTCTGTATGTCTGTATGTCTGTATGTCTGTATGTCTGTCTGTATGTCTGTATGTCTGTCTGTATGTCTGTATGTCTGTCTGTATGTCTGTATGTCTGTCTGTATGTCTGTATGTCTGTATGTCTGTCTGTATGTCTGTATGTCTGTCTGTATGTCTGTATGTCTGTCTGTATGTCTGTCTGTATGTCTGTATGTCTGTATGTCTGTCTGTATGTCTGTATGTCTGTATGTCTGTATGTCTGTCTGTATGTCTGTATGTCTGTATGTCTGTATGTCTGTATGTCTGTCTGTCTGTATGTATGTCTGTATGTCTGTATGTATGTCTGTATGTCTGTCTGTATGTCTGTATGTCTGTATGTCTGTATGTCTGTCTGTCTGTATGTATGTCTGTATGTCTGTCTGTATGTCTGTATGTCTGTCTGTCTGTATGTCTGTATGTCTGTCTGTCTGTCTGTATGTCTGTATGTCTGTATGTCTGTCTGTCTGTATGTATGTCTGTATGTCTGTCTGTATGTCTGTATGTCTGTATGTCTGTATGTCTGTCTGTATGTCTGTATGTCTGTCTGTCTGTATGTATGTCTGTATGTCTGTCTGTATGTCTGTATGTCTGTATGTCTGTCTGTCTGTATGTATGTCTGTATGTCTGTCTGTATGTCTGTATGTCTGTATGTCTGTATGTCTGTCTGTCTGTATGTATGTCTGTATGTCTGTATGTCTGTATGTCTGTCTGTCTGTATGTATGTCTGTATGTCTGTCTGTATGTCTGTCTGTATGTCTGTATGTCTGTCTGTCTGTATGTATGTCTGTATGTATGTCTGTATGTCTGTATGTCTGTATGTCTGTATGTATGTCTGTATGTATGTCTGTATGTATGTCTGTATGTATGTCTGTATGTCTGTATGTCTGTATGTCTGTATGTATGTCTGTATGTCTGTATGTATGTCTGTATGTCTGTATGTCTGTATGTCTGTCTGTATGTCTGTCTGTATGTCTGTCTGTATGTCTGTCTGTATGTCTGTCTGTATGTCTGTATGTATGTCTGTATGTCTGTATGTCTGTATGTATGTCTGTATGTCTGTATGTCTGTATGTCTGTATGTCTGTATGTCTGTATGTCTGTATGTCTGTCTGTATGTCTGTCTGTATGTCTGTATGTCTGTATGTCTGTATGTCTGTATGTCTGTATGTATGTCTGTATGTCTGTATGTCTGTATGTCTGTATGTCTGTATGTCTGTATGTATGTCTGTATGTATGTCTGTATGTATGTCTGTATGTATGTCTGTATGTATGTCTGTATGTATGTCTGTATGTCTGTATGTCTGTATGTATGTCTGTATGTATGTCTGTATGTATGTCTGTATGTATGTCTGTATGTATGTCTGTATGTATGTCTGTATGTATGTCTGTATGTATGTCTGTATGTATGTCTGTATGTATGTCTGTATGTATGTCTGTATGTATGTCTGTATGTATGTCTGTATGTATGTCTGTATGTATGTCTGTATGTATGTCTGTATGTCTGTATGTATGTCTGTATGTCTGTATGTATGTCTGTATGTATGTCTGTATGTCTGTATGTATGTCTGTATGTATGTCTGTATGTATGTCTGTATGTATGTCTGTATGTATGTCTGTATGTATGTCTGTATGTATGTCTGTATGTATGTCTGTATGTATGTCTGTATGTATGTCTGTATGTATGTCTGTATGTATGTCTGTATGTATGTCTGTATGTATGTCTGTATGTATGTCTGTATGTATGTCTGTATGTATGTCTGTATGTATGTCTGTATGTATGTCTGTATGTATGTCTGTATGTATGTCTGTATGTATGTCTGTATGTATGTCTGTATGTATGTCTGTATGTATGTATGTCTGTATGTCTGTCTGTATGTCTGTCTGTATGTCTGTCTGTATGTCTGTCTGTATGTCTGTATGTATGTCTGTATGTCTGTATGTCTGTATATATCTATATATATATGTCTGCCTGTCTGCCTGTCTGCCTGCCTGCCTGCCTGCCTGCCTGCCTGCCTGCCTGCCTGCCTGCCTGCCTGCCTGTCTGCCTGCCTGCCTGCCTGTCTATGTGTCTGTCTATGTGTCTGTCTATGTGTCTGTCTATGTGTCTGTCTATGTGTCTGTCTATGTGTCTGTCTATGTGTCTGTCTATGTGTCTGTCTATGTGTCTGTCTATGTGTCTGTCTATGTGTCTGTCTATGTGTCTGTCTATGTGTCTGTCTATGTGCCTGTCTACGTGCCTGTCTACGTGCCTGTCTACGTGCCTGTCTACGTGCCTGTCTACGTGCCTGTCTACGTGCCTGTCTACGTGCCTGTCTACGTGCCTGTCTACGTGCCTGTCTACGTGCCTGTCTACGTGCCTGTCTACGTGCCTGTCTACGTGCCTGTCTACGTGCCTGTCTACGTGCCTGTCTACGTGCCTGTCTACGTGCCTGTCTACGTGCCTGTCTACGTGCCTGTCTACGTGCCTGTCTGTCTACGTGCCTGTCTGTCTACGTGTCTGTCTACGTGTCTGTCTGTCTACGTGCCTGTCTACGTGCCTGTCTACGTGCCTGTCTACCTGTCTTACTACCTGTCTTACTACCTGTCTGTCTGTCTTACTACCTGTCTGTCTGTCTTACTACCTGTCTGTCTGTCTTACTACCTGTCTGTCTGTCTTACGTGCCTGTCTGTCTGTCTACGTGCCTGTCTACCTGTCTGTCTGTCTACGTGTCTGTCTACCTGTCTGTCTGTCTACGTGTCTGTCTACCTGTCTGTCTGTCTACGTGTCTGTCTGTCTACCTGTCTGTCTACGTGTCTGTCCGTCTACCTGTCTGTCTGTCTGTCTGTCTACCTGTCTGTCTGTCTGTCTGTCTACCTGTCTGTCTGTCTACCTGTCTGTCTGTCTGTCTGTCTGTCTGTCTGTCTACCTGTCTGTCTGTCTACCTGTCTGTCTGTCTGTCTGTCTGTCTGTCTGTCTGTCTACCTGTCTGTCTGTCTACCTGTCTGTCTGTCTGTCTGTCTACCTGTCTGTCTGTCTACCTGTCTGTCTGTCTACCTGTCTGTCTGTCTGTCTGTCTGTCTACCTGTCTGTCTGTCTACGTGTCTGTCTGTCTGTCTGTCTACCTGTCTGTCTGTCTACGTGTCTGTCTGTCTACGTGTCTGTCTGTCTGTCTGTCTGTCTGTCTGTCTGTCTGTCTGTCTGTCTGTCTGTCTGTCTGTCTACCTGTCTGTCTGTCTACGTGTCTGTCTGTCTACGTGTCTGTCTACCTGTCTGTCTGTCTACCTGTCTGTCTGTCTACGTGTCTGTCTACCTGTCTGTCTGTCTACCTGTCTGTCTGTCTACCTGTCTGTCTGTCTGTCTGTCTACCTGTCTGTCTGTCTACGTGTCTGTCTGTCTACCTGTCTGTCTGTCTGTCTGTCTACCTGTCTGTCTCTCTACGTGTCTGTCTGTCTACCTGTCTGTCTGTCTGTCTACCTGTCTGTCTGTCTACGTGTCTGTCTGTCTACCTGTCTGTCTGTCTGTCTGTCTACCTGTCTGTCTGTCTGTCTGTCTGTCTACCTGTCTGTCTGTCTGTCTGTCTACCTGTCTGTCTGTCTGTCTGTCTACCTGTCCTCCTGTCTGTCTGTCTACCTGTCTACCTGTCTGTCTGTCTACACTGTCTACCTGTCTTTCTGTCTACCTGTCTACCTGTCTGTCTGTCCTACCTGTCTGTCTGTCTACGCTGTCTGTTCTGTCTCGGCCTTTCCGTCTGTCTGCCTGTCTGTCTGTCGACCTGTCTGGCTGTCTACGCTGTCTGTCTGGTCTACCTTCGTCTGTTCTGCCTGTCTGTACCTGTCTATCCTGTCTGTCTGGTCTACCTGTCTGTCTGTCTACACCTGTCTGTCTGTCTACCCTGTCTGTCTGTCTACCTGTCTGTCTGTCTACCTGTCTGTCTGTCTACCTGTCTGTCTGTCTACCTGTCTTCTGTCTACCTGTCTGTCTGTCTACCTGTCTGTCTGTCTGTCTGTCTGTCTGTCTGTCTGTCTACCTGTCTGTCTGTCTACCTGTCCTGTCTGTCTACCTGTCTGTCTGTCTACCTGTCTGTCTGTCTACCTGTCTGTCTGTCTACCTGTCTGTCTGTCTACCTGTCTGTCTGTCTACCTGTCTGTCTGTCTACCTGTCTGTCTGTCTACCTGTCTGTCTGTCTACCTGTCTGTCTGTCTACCTGTCTGTCTGTCTACCTGTCTGTCTGTCTACCTGTCTGTCTGTCTACCTGTCTGTCTGTCTACCTGTCTGTCTGTCTACCTGTCTGTCTGTCTACCTGTCTGTCTGTCTAACCTGTCTGTCTGTCTACCTGTCTGTCCTGTCTACCTGTCTGTCTGTCTACCTGTCTGTCTGTCTACCTGTCTGTCTGTCTACCTGTCTGTCTGTCTACCTGTCTGTCTGTCTACCTGTCTGTCTGTCTACCTGTCTGTCTGTCTACCTGTCTGTCTGTCTACCTGTCTGTCTGTCTACCTGTCTGTCTGTCTACCTGTCTGTCTGTCTACCTGTCTGTCTGTCTACCTGTCTGTCTGTCTACCTGTCTGTCTGTCTACCTGTCTGTCTGTCTACCTGTCTGTCTGTCTACCTGTCTGTCTGTCTACCTGTCTGTCTGTCTACCTGTCTGTTCTGTCTACCTGTCTGTCTGTCTACCTGTCTGTCTGTCTACCTGTCTGTCTGTCTACCTGTCTGTCTGTCTGTCTGTCTGTCTGTCTACCTGTCTGTCTGTCTGTCTGTCTGTCTGTCTGTCTGTCTGTCTATCTGTCTGTCTATCTGTCTGTCTATCTGTCTGTCTATCTGTCTGTCTATCTGTCTGTCTATCTGTCTGTCTATCTGTCTGTCTATCTGTCTGTCTATCTGTCTGTCTATCTGTCTGTCTACCTGTCTGTCTGTCTATCTGTCTGTCTATCTGTCTGTCTATCTGTCCTGTCTATCTGTCTGTCTACCTGTCTGTCTGTCTATCTGTATGTCTATCTGTATGTCTATCTGTCTGTCTATCTGTCTGTCTATCTGTCTGTCTATCTGTCTGTCTATCTGTCTGTCTATCTGTATGTCTATCTGTCTGTCTATCTGTCTGTCTATCTATCTGTCTGTCTGTCTGTCTACCTGTCTGTCTGTCTGTCTGTCTACCTGTCTGTCTGTCTGCCTG